>PVIU01004340.1:32587-128656 GCA_004026605.1 Ondatra zibethicus | reverse complement strand
GTTTCAGGAGGTCCCATTTATTCATTGTTGCTCTTATTGTCTGTGCCCTTGGGGTTTTACATAAGAACTGGTCACCAGTGCCCACGTGCTGCAGGCTACTTCCCACTTTTTCTTCTATCAGGTTCAGTGTGGTTAGATTTATGTTGAGGTCTTTAATCCATTTGGACTTGAGTTTTGTGCAGGGTGACAGATAAGGGTCAGTGAAATGGCAGGTATTTCATCACTTTAGGAGGAAAAGTTGGTAGCTTTGTAGTAGTTTACATTTCTTCTTTGGTAGCACACAGAGCTTTGCAGTACCTTGAACACTAGTTGATAGTGTTGTGCCCAGATTACGACCCCCAGAGAGACCACCAGAAACCAGAGAAGTCCAGACTGCAAAATTCAAGGCTTATTAGCATAATACAAGCTAGCTTGCAACCCATCTCCAACACCTGTCGAGGAGTTAGAGTCCCTCTGCAGGGTTAGCTTTTTAAAGGTAAAAACTACAAGCCCTTTCATGGCCGGCAGGGGGGTTTGGCACAGGTGCAAGGTCTTTGATCTTTCCCAGCTTGTTATGTCAGTTTGTTCTTTGTTTTCAGAGCAAGGTCACAATGTCCCTGAGTCACAACACTTTATCAGTCTCCACCAGGTGGCCGGTCATCCTTGTGCTATGGAATTTCCTGAGTTGGGGGACAGTATCTTTTCTGGGAACATGAAGCTAGTCTGGGGGTTTTGATTTTAAAACACTCTGCTAGGAAATTCCTTCTCCTTCCTTTGAGATTAAGGGATGAGGGTCTTACATATAGCTGGCACTATGCTGACACTCTACTCTGAGTTCTATGAGTTTTGTGGATGCTGTCTTCAGAATGAAGGTCTTACCATCAGCTTTTAGGGAACAAGTAATAGCCATGGTAATGTCCCAGTGGTTTTGGAGTTCCCATTGACCCATTTGGCCAAGAACTCAATGAGATATAATCCATTCCTGGGAATGGAAGCTTCATTTGGTGGTCAAGTAGGAGCTCCATTTTACCTTTATTTGGTAATTTTATTTAGATCTTGTTAACATATATATATATAACATATATATATATATATATATATATATGTTATATATATATATAACATATATATATATGGAAGCTACTCCTGTTTTTGGTTTGCATATGAGGTGTAAAATGACCTTTAGTTTTAATTATCTTTCCCATAATCCTTCCACCTTCCCATTTGATCTGCCGGTGCTCTATTATGTAAGTAGAGAAATTATTCAAGGGCAGAGAATTTAAATGTACCAATGTGAATACAACACACAAATAGACATGCTCTTGGAGATATAGTAGTTACTTCTAAGAAAACTGGCCTATACATATTTATTGATTGTAATTCCCATTTAAGCTTCATGCACTTTGATTTGAACTCATCTAAAATTTTTGAATGGCAACAGATTTACAATTAAAAACATACAGGCCACAAATTTTACGATCTTTTTATACCTTCAATTGTCCAATCACTTTATTTTGTTTTATTTTTTTATTTTATTGTAGCAATTTATGTAGTTTATGCTGGCACCAAACTTTCTATGGATCTGAATCTGAACTTCTTTCTGTCTCCGCATCTCAAGTGTTAGGACTACAAACATGTACCACCCTGTCAGTGAATCGGCTTCTGGTTATTTCTGGCTTACATTGTACAAATTTATATGTGGAATTTCTAATTCCAGATCTATGGTAGTATGAACTATGCCTTCAGAAGGAAATGAGGTCATAAGGATGGAGGTGTCTAGAAGAAAAGATTTAAATTTCATATTTAAAGTGTCAAAGAAAGGCCTATGAGTAGATTTGGCCAGTAGCGATTTTTATTAAGAAGTCTGAGGATGTGTAAACAATCATCATGGCTCGCTGGTAAGATGTGGGCTTTATACCTCTTCCTGAAGATGCAAGACATATAAATTTGGGTTTCTGGGCCTCCAACACTGTAAGAAATGAATTTCTTTCATAAAGTTTGCTTACACCATTTGTTTTAGCTTCTGAACTAGAATACTAACTTATGAAAATTAGCAATACATAAATTTTAAAAGACCATGTAATTTTGTTTATATATAAAATGTAGAGAGAATACCTGGCTAAAAACGAAAGCACTGTAAACACTTTCCAGTGTTATAGAAGCTAGAAGTTGTGTTGCATCTATGACAGACTTGTCAGTGGCAACTGAAGTCTGAATAAATAAGTAATGCAAAAACAGGAAAACAAAGCTAGAATATCTTCAGAGCATCTTTTAAGATGTATAAATAATCCACTCTCCAAAATGTTTTCTCATTGGAAACACTAGCTGATCACTGTACAAGTGTAATTAAGAAATTAAGACATATGCATGCCAAATCAGTAAAATCTAAATAGGCAGAGTTAAAAAAATTTGACTATTAATCTTTATTAAGCGTTATTTGTCAATGACAGAGTTATAACGCCGTTGTTCCAATGTCAAGATTTAATCTTATTTTCTTATGCCAAAGGCTTTTTATTCTTCTTTACCTGTTACACCTATAGAGTGGAAAATTTGAGAACACGATTTACTAAGTTAAAGAAGGCATTTAATTAATATATATGATTCTATCTTATCAAAAGAAGAAAACATTTGAGTCAGATTTAATAGATGATGTGCTAATCTAACAATATCAAAGATTTAGTTTTGAAATTTGGCACCTTACACTTTATGGAATATTGCAGCAAATAAAACAATTTAAGGAGGTGAATAAGCTTAATGGTATTGAAAATGGTCATCCCCTGGCTTATTTCAAATCGGAGACCGAGATGTGCCACCCCATTGCAACTCTCAAGCACAAAGTACACTGTAGTTCTTCACACCCCTTTGAGCTCATATCAATCATTGGAAAATAACATTTTTCCCTCAGAATGAGCTGTCACTATCAATTTTAATAGTGGCTGTAGAAAAACTGAATTCTATCCAAATTTCCAGCAAGCCATTTGGTTCACTATATTGCAAAGCAAATGACTTGTAAAACTGTATTTTTTCCTACTGATTTACAGGAAATACAATAACACTTCTATAAGGATTTCAATGCTTAAGAGCTTTTATTCAAATTTCTAACTAATATCTAATGATATTTTCCTAATTTATAAATATTTTAGATTAAGTATTTATAATAAGTTGTAAGTTCTTTTCTCTTTTCCTTTAACATACTTGAAACATCAGGGCCTTAGGGCTAAGGATATGTGATCCTTAAGGTAAAACAAGTCTGTGTAATGCCCTGTTTCTGTACCCATTTTAAAACTGTAAAGCAGTCGATGCCCCTCAGTAAAGCTCATGCTCAGAGTACAATAATATTATGCAATGCGTACTTCTGAATAGAAAGTCATTTTTTTCATGCCAGCGCAATTTCGATATAATTCAAACCTCTTTTAAGGTTTAAGAGTATTGGTATCTTAGATAAAAATGTGGAGCACAATATGAGGATTGGGATTGATAACATAAAATCAGATGACTTTTTTTATCTATAAAAAAGGCAAGGGTTCCCTTTTATAAATGGTATTTTGACTTCTTCTTCCAAAATTTGCATATGTAATTTTACATATCAGGAGTACCGTTTATTTCTATCATCTACAAAGTTTCAATTTGTATAAGCCATCATTATTGATAAAATTTGATTGTAATTATAATTTTAACATTCATCACTGTGAATTCCTTTGCATGATATGCTTGTTATTATTGTACAGCAAAATCAAAGAAAACTTCCTAGATATCTTTCAAATTTTAAAAACAATAGATCTCAGTACCTGGAAAATATTGCTGATAGAGAAAGAATAAAGGCCATATTAGGACATTCAGTTCTGAATCTCCACCTGCATTGTAACTTTTTACTCCTACTAACTTATTTTTCTTATAAAATGAGGTTAAAACATAAAGTTTTCTATATCGTTAGTAAGTTGCTGTAGTGTTACTAATTAGCATGCAAAAGTATTTGAGCTGCAGTTTCTGGAGGTGTCCTAATTTAGGAAATGTAGAAAATTCTCTAAATTATTTTACCTGTAATTTATTAAGCTGTCTGAAAAAAAAAACAGTTAGAGACATATACTTCTTATTTCTTTTGTCAATAATACAGAACTTCAATAGCCAGTGTTCCTTGTAAAGTGATGTCTCTCTTTGTAGTCATTTGAATGAAAATGGCCCCCATAGGCTCTTAGGATTGAATACTTGTTCCCCTGCTGGGGAAACTGTTTCAGAAGAATAAAAATGTGTGACCTTATCCGAAAAGGTGTTTCAAAAGCCCTCACCATTTCCAGCTAATCCTCTATTCCTCATTCTAGTGCAACAAGATGTAAGTCCTCAGGTACTGCTACAGCATCATGAGAGAAAGCCTGCCCCTGAGCTCCTGATAGCCCTGGACTCAGTCTCTGTAAATGTAAACCTCAAGATAAACAGTTTCTTCTGTAATTTACTTTTGTTACTGTTTTTTTTTTTAATCACAGCAAAAGAAAATTAACTAGGTTACCTTTATATCCCATTTATCAGGAAATTAAAAAAAAAACTTCTATATCTACAAGTGTTTTTTGTCTTAATCATTTGCAGTTACGCAAATGATGGCATGTGCTTCCTTGGTGAGAATCATCTTGCCAGTCACACACAGTTTGAGTCACCATCTAATAAGTAGTCAAGAAAGGGCTGCCATGGAGCTGCTTTACTTCATTCCCCAATTATCTGCCACTAAGACTGAAACTGCTCCACCAGGTGTTCACACCACCCAACATCACGAGAACTTCATTACACTGTTCAGTTTCTAGGTAATTGGATGTGATTCAACATGCTTTGACAATTGATGTATTTTTTTCAAAGAAACTATGTAGAATTATCCCTTTAACTTATAACTTCAAAGAAATTTTAAGTAGATTTCACATACTTATTAATAATACTTGGTGACATTAAAATAAAAGCACTTGAATTATTAGATTTTTACTGTCCTGACATGTAAATTGATTACAAATAAGAACTTATTGAACATATCAATAAAATCATGTGAAATGTTGTGTTTACTTAATTGTTACCTTTTAAGTGTGAATCATATTTGACTAAGTTTTTAGTTGTACAATGTTTGTCATATATTTCCTAAAATACATTGTGTTTCATTAAAAAAAGATGTGAAAATATTTTCATGCCTATCCTACTTGAAGTTATATAAATCTTGGTAAGGTTTGCTTTCTTATTTCTCTGAGAATCAATGGTTTCACAGTTATGAAATAAATTTTAAAGCTACAGAAAAGTCTCCTGAGAAGACAAATTTTTCAAGTACCCTGACTACTATTAGAATGTAGGTCAATTGTTGTTATATGATCTTATATATTATTGGTAATAACCTTTTTTGGAACTTATTTGCATAACTATCTATAATTACATATATACATCTATACACATCTATACTATCTATACATATAGATGTATACAAATATATTATCTATACAAACATAGATAGTATATTTGCATACCTATCTATAATTACATGTATAATAAGGAATTTAGTATAATTCAAACTTCATGAGTGAAAATGAATATTTAAGTAAAGTGTTAGGCAGTTTGTTGACTCCCCAAATAATTAGATATCTTAGCTATATAAGCCAAAGATTACACTCTACAGGATATATCCCATAGACTTCAAAACATGAACTTATCAAATATCTGTATATCATTAAAGTGTTAGTAAACCACATGGCTGCCAGCACTTTAATGAATTAACAAAATGCTTTAGATCATACAAACTATGTAAAATAGAATGAAAAAAGAACATATGTTCCACTCATACAAATGCCAGAAGCAAAAGATCACATGCTGTGATTTCATTCATATTAAACTTCCAGAATGGGTGAACCATGATGAAGGAAAGCTGATTAGTGATTACAAGCAGGTGGGAATTTGAGGAAAAAATGCTTTCACACCTAAATGTTATACACTTTTCATTAGGCTGACAAAAGAGTAGGAGACACTTGCCCCATGAAATAACAGGTTCCATATGAGCAGAAAATCACACATTTAAAGCATTTGGTGACCCAAGGAAGATAGCATCTATACGTCCGGTCTATGTAGGTAGTTGGAAATTAATTAGTGGGGATTTTATCCAAATTTACCAATTTAGCTGTAGCCTCAAATAAAAGTTCATTTTTACATTATAAACATGAATTTAAATAAGCCAGTAATTATTCCATGTCCAGATAGATTTAGGATGAATTATCCAGAGAAAACCTTTTTAAAACTTCATGTAAAATTCTGTTATTGTTATGTCATCTCAATCAAAGAATAATTTTTGTTTTGAGAATATATATGTATAATTGTGTCTGCTTGTGTACATGAAAATGAGACACACATGCCCAGTTTTTTAAATTCCTTAGTGTGTTACATGTGATAACATCACTTTTGGACTGATATTTATTCAATAATAAAACTGTTTTGTATTTCTAAATATAAGTAAAATTTTGGGGTATATTGAAACTAAATATTTTACCTCAATCTAAATATTTAAAGGTATTTTGTGCTTTTGAAAATATTTTATACAATTCCTTCATATTTGCTACTCTCTCTGGGTATCGAGTCTTATTTTCGTTTCTGCTTTTGATTTTAACTGACAATTTATTTTAATCCTATGCCAAACTTAGATGTTTTTTAATAACATTTATAACTACCTTTAAACATTCTTTTCTTTCCAGCAAGAAGCCTTTTCTTCTAAGATAAAGTGAAAGTTTTAACTTAATTTGATTCTTGCCATCTTTTAGATTCTACTTCAGTGATTTAGAATATTATTCAATTTGTAGTTTAAGTTTAATGAATCTACATTATTAACTGAATATGTTATTAATGCTAATGTATTTTTTGCCAACATGCAACTACTTCAGCTTGTCAAGAGCAACCTATAGTCTTGTAAAATGCTTGGTTTTAGAGGTTTTCCAATGAGACCGCCTTTCACTTACAACTCAGTTAGGGGTAACATTAATACCACAGTTAGTGATAATTGGATTTGATGACAAGAGATCAGCATTTGGGGCTCTGTCTCCCACATTATTTGGCTGATTCATTTTAGCCCCTTTCAAAAATTTATATATTTTAGGATGTTTCCATTAGTTTAGGTGTCCAGAAAAACCATTCTATGGCTGTTGATTTTAGTTGTGTCTTCCTGTATTTGTCCTTTTGTCTTTTTTCCATCTCTCTCTGCAATTGATCATCCCATTCCAGTCTCCTCTTCATTCATAATTATTTATTCTATTTTGACTTCCTACTGAAATTTATCTTTCCCAGCCCAGGTCAGCCCCTTATTGGTTATTAGTGATTTTTTTATTGATTTTTATTGAGTTCTATATTTTTCTCTGCTCCCCTCCCTGCCTCTCCCCTCCCCTTCAACTCTCCCCCAAGGTCCCCATGCTTTCAATTTAGTGATTTGTGATTTAGTTATTAGTGATTTAACAGCCAATATCTAGATATAAGTGAATACATACCATATTTCTTTATCTGGATCTGGGACACCTCACTCAGAATATTTGTGTGCTTGTCGTTTTGTTTTGCTTCTGTTTTTGTAGTTCCATCTGTTTACTTGTGGATTCATGTTTTTAATGGTTCAGTAATATTTCATTGTATAAATGAAACATTTACCTTTCTTTCTTTCTTCTTTCTTTCTTTCTTTCATTCCTTCCTTCTTTCCTTTCTTTTCTTTTTTTGTTTTTGTTTTTTGAAACAGGGTTTCTCTGTGTAACTTTGATGCCTGTTCTGAAAGTAGCTCTTGTAGACCAGGCTGGCCTCAAACTCACTGAGATCTGCCTGCCTCTGCCTCCTGAGTTCTGAGATTAAAGGTAAGCATTATCACCGCCCAGCTGGAACATATTTTCTTTATCCATTCTTCTGTTGAGGGACATTTAGGACCATTTCTAGTTATTGTGAAAGGAGAAAAGAGGAACATGGCTGAGATAATGGTTCTGAAATAAGCCAAAGTGTCCTTTGAGTATATGGAGGGTGAAATAGCTGGATCTGGAGAGAGATGGATTCCACTCTTCATGACAAATTGGCAATCTGATTTTCATATTGTCTGTACAAATTTGCACTCCCATCAGCAACTGATGAGTGTTCTCCTTATTCCACTTTTCCTCACCAACATGAACTTTCATTTGTCTTACTGATCTTAGCCACTTAACATGTGTAAGATGAAATCTCAAAAGTGGTTTTGATTTACATTTTCCTCATGACTAAGAGTATGGAACAGTTCAAGTATTTCTTAGCTACCTAAGATTCCTCTATTGAGAATTCTCTTTAGATCTGTACCACACCAATACCACACACCTTTTTTTGTTTTTGTTTTTGTTTATGTTTGTTTGTTTGTATTTTGGAAACAGGATTTCTATATAAGCTTGCCACTCCTGGAACTCACTCTGTAGACTACCCTTGACCCTGAGGTCTCTCTGACTCTGCCTTGCAACTGCGGGAAGTAAAGGAGTGTTACAACATCATCAGGCATCTTAACCTATCTTTAAATTGGCTTACTTGTTTTCTACTTGGCATCAAAACCAAGTCAGCCATAAACCCTTGACCTACAATGGTGTCCTACCTGCAAGATATACTAAGTATAGTTGCACAAAGCTTCTGGGAGGACCCAAGCAATATCTGATTTGACTGCAGGCCCACTCCATGAGAGCAACTCATTCCCGGCACTGTTCAGGGACTTAGGGAAATCCATTGTTCTACAAAAGTCAATAAAGTGACTTTTGATGAGATTCTGTTCTATTCATAAAGCAGTGCCTTGCTCGTTCATCATCAGAGAAGCTTCTTCCTCAGCAGATGGATGCATGTATAAAGACTTTCAGCTAGACATGATGCAGAGAGTGTAAGTTCTTGAAACACTGAGTCCAAAAGAGGGTATCTGGAACAAATCCCTCCCCCCAAGGATCAGCGAATCCTGAGGGAAGAAGAGACACGAAGTTCAATAGCCAGAAGGGAGAGGACTCCAAGAAAACAAGGCCTCCTAAATCAAGAGGATCGTTATACACATGAACTCATGGAGAGAGAGCAGCATGCCAGAGCATTCATGGGTCCATATTAGATGGGATCCTAGAACTGAGAGGAGAAGTGGACACATAAGACTTTGAAATTCTATTAGTCTCATTTCAGAAGTAATTCCTGTGTCTAGGGAAAATGATAGTGGCAGCATTTTATCTAGATGCAGTGATGGGTAATACATGATACCACTAATTTCCTTTGGTAAATATTATTTGAATCCTCTCTCAAGTTGAGGAAATGAATGACATCAGATCTTCCATAGACAAGAAAATGCAATTTGAGCAAAGTTTCCCTAAACTGCTTTGCTTTAGTCTATGTCTTATACTAAATATACACCTTTAATTCTTTGACCCTATCTTGGCAAGACCTTGCTTGAATGGGCTACGACAAATGTTAAAACATAACAAACCAATCAATTAATAAACAAAAGGAATATATTTATATTTTGTATTTCACACCACTAAAAATATAGTCAGAAAAACAAAAACATTCATGAAGAAGAATGAGAAATGTGATACATGAGCTTTATTTTGGTGTTATGCAACATACATATGTATCAGTACCATAACACATCTCATTAATATGTGCTCTTTCTTTTATGTCTTCTTTAATAATTAACTGACTTAAAAATATCAAAATGCAGTATTTCAAACATTACCTTTCATTTTAAATCTCTGTTCCTGTCTTCTTTAAAACCCTTTTCTTCTCATTCACCTTCATGAATATTCCGCATTCATCTCCCTTATTCAAACCTCTATTTTGCTATTAACTAAACATCAATTTCTATTTTCCTACACTTAATTCAGAATAGTGTCTATATTTACTCCACTGTCAAAACTTTTTCATTCTCCTTTGTCTAGTTGCCAAACTTAGTCATCAGTTTCATCACATAAACCTCATTCTATTCAGCATGAAGCTTATTAATTCTTAAATGCTTCATACATAATGAAATTAGTATGAGGTGTTTCCTTTTTTATTTATTTTTAAATTCCAGTGAATATATCTGTGTCTGAGTGCATGCATTTGTAAATCATGAACGCAAGTATTTAAGCAGGACAGAAGCTGTTGTAATATCATCTGGAGCTGTATGTACAGGTAACTGTGAGCCACCTGTAATATGGGTGTCATACAAAAATCATAGGTCAAAAAGCAATTACCCTTAACTGCTAAACCATCTCTCCAGACCTTAAAGCATTTTTGTCTTAACAGACAATATATTTTTAAAAGTAAAATGTTGATATTTTCAAGTATCTCTGTATTTGTTTGCTTCTTTTCTTTTAGTCAAAAAGTTTATTTTGTGTGTTCTTTTCCAAATTGAATTTATGATTTTTTTTTGCATCCTCAACACAGTTTTCTATCCCTTCTCTCCTTCCATTCCCTCTCCTCACCTCATCGCCACCCACACATTCCCTAACCCTCTCCTCATCTGTTTATGTTCAGAAAGGGGCAGGCATCCTTTGGGTATCAACGAAGCATGGCATATCAAGCTGCTGTAAGACTAAGGACCTCATCTTGTATTAAGGCTGGAAAAGGCAACCTAGTATGAGGAATGGGTTCCCAAGAGCCAGCCAAAGCATTAGGGTCAGCCCCTGCTCCCATTGTTAGAAATCCCACACTAAAACAAATTATATATTGTCACATATGTGTAGAGGGCCAAGCCAGTCCATGCAAGCTACCTAGTTGTCCATTCAGACTCTGTGACCTCCTATGAGCCCAGGTTCACTGTTTCTGTGGGTTGTCTTGTGATGTCCTTGATCCCCATGACTCCTTTACTTAGCATTTCTGGGTCTGTGGATTGTAGCATAGATATACTTTAATTTACAACTAATATCCATTTATAAGTGAGTATAAAAAATGTTTGTCTTTCTGGGTCTGGGTTACCTCATTCAGCATGATTTTTTTTCTAGTTACATTCATTTACCTGAAAATTTCATTATATGATTATTTTTAACACCTGAGTAATACTGCTTTGTGCAAATTTTCTTTATCCAGTCTTCATTTGAGGGGCATCTAGGTTGTTTCCAGTTTCCAGCTTTGTTTGTTTGTTTAATATTTTTAGACAGGATTTCTCTGTGTTATAGCCTTACATGTCATGAAAGTAGCTTTTTTGGACCAGGCTCACCTTGAATTCACAAAGATCCTCTTACCTCTGCCCCTACCTACCAAGTGCTGGGATTAATGGCATGTACCACCACCACCAAGCCTGACTTTTATAAATAAAGCTGCTATGAACATACCTATCAAGTGTCATTGTGATATAATTCAGGATCCTTTGGGTATATGTGCAAGAGTGGTATAACTGGATCTTGAGGTACACTGATTTCCAATTTTCTGAGAAACTGCCGTATTGATTTCCAAAGTGGCTGTACAAGCTTGCCCTCCCACCAGCAATGGAAGAATGTTCCTCTTGATCCATATCCTCTCCAGGACAAACTGACTTTTGTGTTTTTGATCTTAGCCATTTGGACAGGTGTAAGATAGGATCTCAGAGCAATTTTCATTTGAATTTCCCTGATGGGTGAGAATTTTGAAAGTTTCTTAAAATGTTTCTCGGCCTTTGATATTCTTCTGTTGAGAATTCTGTTCATATCGATTCACCCCATTTTTAATTGTTTTTTTTTGTGTGTTTTATGCCTATTTTCTTGAGTTATTTTTTTATTTTTTTATTTTATTTTTTTATTTTTTATTTATTTTTTTTTTGAGTTCTTTATATGCTTTGGAAATAAGCCCTCTGTTAGATGTGGGTTGATAAAGATCTTTTCCCATATTGAAGGTTGCTGATTTGAATGATGGTGTCCTTTGCCTTACAGAATGATTTTCAGTTTTATGATGTCCCATATATTAGTTATAGATCATACGGTTTCTGCTACTGGTTGTCTATTAGGGAAGTTGTCTCTTGTGCTAAGGTGTTCTGGGCTGTTTGCTACATTCTCTTTTATTAGGTTCAATGTAACTGGATTTGTGTTGAGGTTTTTGACACACTTGTATTTGAGTTTTTCCTCAGCAGTCAACAAGTAGGTAAGTGACTTGCCTACCACTTGGACTGCTCTGACTATATGGATTTTGTTACCAGAAGTACTACCCTAAAGCCGAACCCCTTCTACCTCACTGTTCTTTTCACGAAAGGCTCTTACCTACAACTCTGTCAGACACCATGGGTTCAGGTACAGTCCACTACCCTGAAGAACAGGTGAGCGAACTAACTTACACCAGAGCAGCCCCACACCCCACAATCTTTTCCCTCATTAGTTCAGTGTTGATTTTTATCATTACTCTGGGAATCAGACAAACATTCAACCTGTAGCATTTTTATAATTATATATTACCTGAATTCTAGAGCATATCCCCTGGCCCTCTACCTACTGGACCTATATAAGACTCCTAGGGACTCCAGGTTAGACACCACCCATTGCTTTCTAATACTCCTTAAATCCCACCCAAGAACCCAGACTATACTCCCTCCCCTGGGCTCCATATTCTTGACTACAACTTCAGAATTAGACTTTTGTGTGCTCTTTTCCAAAAGTACTGATTTGTTGTCATTATTTATTAGAGTTAAATTTAAGATTTTCTTCCACAGGATTTGATCTGCCCTGGGATTATTTTTAATCTGAAAATCTGAGGACAAACCTGAAGTTTGTAACCATAAATTCAGTCTTCAAGCCAATTTCCATAAGGTCTGCCTATTTCATGAGGTTACTGTAACAAAGTTCACAGCTCTGTTAATAAACCAAACCAAGCAAGAGTGTAAGTGGGAGCCAAGTACTTTGGTAGATGAAGCTTTCCATTCCTGAATGTGCCATCTTTCAAAGATCTCCACTGGACTAACCAAAGTTACTTTATGATCTGGTATCAAAAATTGTAAAGCTTTTGCCCACATTCAGATCAATATTTCTGTTCCTCAATCAATACCCAGCCACAAAGCTATTCAACATTTCTATGGCTGAAATAATACAATCTCCTGTTATAAATTTCTCTTGGGTCTAGTATTTTATTGTTATAAAAATATCAAAAATGCACATTATTTTATAGAAGAAATCTTTCATTATAATTCTAGTGTTTGAGGTATTAAAGATCAAGTGACTGGAAGGGTTAAGCATTGTTAGTTTCCTTGAGAAGGGAATAAGAATTTTTTTCTGTCTACAGGAAACATGTCCTAGAGAAAAGAAGAGAAGCAAACTGCTTCTATTAAATATTTAGGTAAATGATAATCTTACTTTCCAGAGTGGAGATATGTGACCTAATACTTTCCCAAAGATCTTGTCTCTCATTAGTTCAGTGTTGATTTTTATCATTACTTTGGGAATCAGACAAACATTCAACCTGTAGCATTTTTATAATATATATTACTTTAGTATTTCCTTGATAAGTTTTTCATAACTGAAACTCCCATTACTTTCTGAATCTTTGCTGTTTATTTTATCTATATACCTGTCTGACTATCAGTCTATATGATTCCTTGCTATCTGCTACTGAAATTGCAAGGTTAGTATCAGACAATTTATTTATGGAAATAAACAAGTAGATGTATGATAGGTTTTATGAATTGGTAAGTATGAGCTACACCATGGTAGTTACCAAGCTAAATATCAATGTATGGACATTATAACAGAAATATATACAATGAGAAGAAATTGCTATGATATAAACATAAAATTAATAGATCATTTGTTTTGCTTGATTGTATAAGAAGATTTTTCTAAAGAAGTTGAAAGATGTATATAAAATAGGAGAATAAGACTTTATCCTTTTTCTGTAGATATAAATGTAAATATTTCAAATTATTAATGCATGATTGCTTTAAATACTTTACTAAAAAAAGTTCTTTTAAAAATACTAACCGGTGCTTTAGTGTGAAGACTTAATTAGTTAATTAGTGTGGTTGTTTTTTAAAATAAAGACAATTCAATGTTCTCAAAATCTCTTTCTTTTTAGAAAATGCATATGATTTTTCCAGATATCAATGTTATAATTTTGATTATACACGACACAGATACACGATTATAAATGTTCATATCTTCACTCTAAGTTTATTTCCTGTATAGATCATTTACTCTGCTATTTTAATTTACAAAAAACTATTGTACTATATAATTTGGTAAAGGAAGGAAAAGAATGGCATGGCATAAAAAATGTGAGAACCATTTGCATTTGTATTAGTATTAGTAATTATTGTGTTATCTTGATTTTCTATTCAAAATTTTTGTTTTCCAAACTTTCTTTAAAATCCCAATTACAACAGAGCCAAATGAAAACACAACAAAATACAGAGGAAATAGAACAATGATTATTTTATAACCTTGCCACTGAAAATTAATAAAGCTATAAACTTATAGATGAGAGAAAATCAGTGTTTCTTGAAAGAATAAGACCTGTAAAGACAAGAGCATGTACTCCAGCAGACAGCAGAATTCCAATACAGAATTTCTATCTACTTATATGTAAATAAGTCCAGTTAGAATAATTGGAAACAACCACAAAACACTTCTGAGATATTATTATTGGTAGAATAGGGTATTTCAAAAATACAGCAAGCATAGAGGTTTTACAGAGTTTAACACTGTCCCAATATTTTCTCAGGAATTCAGATTTGTTTCTTCTGATAGAGGAAGCACCATGACATGTTCAAGAAATCTGATTCCATGACTTTAATATCTTTTAAGTTATGAAGCCAAATCACACTGTATCAGATAAACGCCATCAATAAATAAACAATCCATCTTTCACACCCAGAGACTGACCAGTTTCAAAATAACAGCTAAAATACTATCAGACCACTCATTCTTAACTGATCAAAAAGTAGAACTAGATCCAGTCACCAGTATTTCTGCAGGTGCTTTTTCTACTAAACCTTAACATAACTCTATCTTATATACGTTCAATCTAGGAACTAAAACTGAATTTGGTAAGTGCATTTGGCCATGGACTGTTCCTTCAAACAGAAATTATAGCTCCAATAAAGGAAGTAAATTAACTTGATGTCTTAAACACATGAATTCAAATATGAAAAAAGTTCCATTGGAGTAATTAAGAATTTATAGTCATATACACCATTAGCCATAGGAATGGTGTTTCTCTGCTTATCAGTTCACGAAACAACAAATATTTATTGATTAGTCACTCACTATATACCATGAGTAGTACATACCTTTCTTGTAAATTTTTTAAAAAAAACATTACTTTTAAATAGGATGTTTAGAAATACTTAACACCATTATATACATTATATCCTTCTGCAAGTTAAGAATCTAGAAACAACTATGCATCAATGGATTAACTATACCACTATGTCAAGAATCTTGCATCTGAATGCCTATAAGAATATCTCACAGCATCTCTGAGGAATATCACCTATTGGGAACAAGCTGTGAGGAACTAAATTAGCTATATAACACAGACAAAATCTTGGTAGAAGTGCTTTCTTAAAGCTTTAATTAATATTTCAATACTTCAAGCAAAGTAAGATATAAAAGACTAGATCCAAACAGGATCCTAAATGGAGCATGCAGGACTATGATAAATTCCCTGGGCTCATAAACATTTTGTGCAACTTTTTTTTAGCTTACAGGTCAATTATCCAAAGACATTCAGTTGACTACTTAGAATTATATGTAAATTAACTTATCTGTCCATGTTCTTTACACTTTGAAACCATGGAATATATTGCATTATGGAAAACATTAATGTTAAAGTCAGATTAATATCCAGCTTTAGTGTGTTTTGAAATATTTAATATCCATCATTCACAGGAAATATTTCCTGTGCACTCTATTTTAGAATTAAAGCTACTTCTACTCTGACATTGTGGGCATTACAATTTATATCAGTGACTCAGTTCATATCATTGTGAAGTTTTAAATCACTAAGTAACTTTGGGATGTTTTAGTTGGCCTGCTATGTTACATGTGATTCATAATATTCTGCCAAAACAAAATACAATGGTTCAAAGTTATTAAACAGGAAAACTATGTAATCATTTACAAGGACAGAAAGAGACTTTTTTATTTAGTCTAAATGATCAGAAAAAGACACATGATCAAAAGTTAGTAAATTGATGTGTGAGCAAACGATTATAAACAAAATTGAGAAAGGTTCACATTACAATATTACTGTTTTTAAATTGTCTACTAATACTTCCACCTTTCCATACTTAAGTATTAGATAAAATCATCTCTTGGAGTGTTAGACTTAGCTTTCAATTTTCAATTATAATTGCACTCAAGTGTATGTTATTACAAGATGATGTGGTCTTTAAATTGTTCCTATAAGTTATGAACAGAAGCATACTCTGAAAATATACAAAAAAATTCATTTCAGCATTTCTTTATGTCTTTATTCTTAGTGACATACTTTCTCAGCACTTCAAGACTTAAATTAGATTACTTAACTCCTTCATGTCTAATTTATTTAGTAAGATTTATGATTCTATCTAAAACATGAGTCATAGATTAGGTACTATTTCTATTCCAAAATTCAGTGTGATGTTTTATTTGCTGTCGTAATTCCTAGCAATTAACATACAGGAGATGTGCTCAACATCATAGGGATTGGCTCTTTGAAGGGAAGTATTTTCCAAATTTTAGAAATCTAACAACAGAATCACACAAATTTTGTGACTAAGCCATAGATACAACCTGTAGTGTGTTTCTGAAAGTGTTGCATATTTACACTAAATATTTTCAGACAACTTCTCTGCATGAAGGGACAAATGCTGCTCTGTTTCCATTTTCCACAAACGTCTGGAGGTTTTTCAAATTTTTTTTCATTTCTCACCAATGGTGATCTTCTTATGTTTTACTGAAGAAGACAAGACAATAAAAGTAAGAATTTAAATTGCCCTATGCTTTTCAGAAGATTCCATTTTTATGGCCATTTTGAGTTCCTTAACTACTTGTTTTGTGCTCTTCTTGCCAATTTTTTTCCCAAGCCACAGATGTCAGTGCCTACTCATCTGCTGCTCTGTTTCTTCCTGATGCCCTGCAGGCTGCATGGGTTTCATTCCAACACACTTTGGATCATTTGAGAAGGAAGAAAGAAATTTTAAAATCTGGTGTCTTTTCCTTCTCTTTACCTTCTTCCCATTCAATCTTACCCTCTTGTAATGTTATATTTTAAATATTTCAATGGACAATTCAAATAAACTTTTTCTTTCATTTTCTGAAAAATATGAATGTGAAACCCAGGTCTACTTTCAATAAGAAAATATATACAAAACACACATGCACATACACTCACAAATTCTATACTTATATTCACAGAGTAATAATAAATACAATTAATTTTTTATTTTAATGGTATTTGGATTAAAATGCATGAATAATAAATTCAATATATACTAAAATTATCTCAGAAAAAAGCCATTCTTGTTTTATTAAACTTTTAAAACGTTAAATGATATTTGGCTCTCTCCTTTGCCTTTAATCTCATATATATGAGATATATATATCCCTGACCTTGTTTAAGTATTTACTTTCTGTCTCTAATAAGTAAAAGGCAAGTTTGTATACATAAAAATTATTTTATTAGTTGGGTCATTTGATTGCGTATTAGAAATTTATAGAAAAAATAAGTAATAAATTCCAACATGAATTATTTTCACAACATATTTCAAATTCCCCATATCACTCATAATAAAGGGGGTTTATTAGTATTAAAGATTTTACAATAAAAAAAGGAAAAGTCTTCTATTTCCCCTTCTATAGGAAATCCATGAGTCGCTTTTTCACTTTGGGCTCATCTTGTTACCAAGACTGTCTGGGCCTGGGGAATGAAACATAGTTATCCTTTACGTTAGAGTTAATATCCACTTATGAGTGTATCCATTATACACAATGTTTGTCTTTCTGGGTCTATGTTACCTTACTCAGGATGATTTATTTTTTTCTAGTTCCATCCATTTGCTTTCAAATTTCCTAATGTCATTGGTTTTAGCAGCTGAGTAATACTCCATAGTATAAATTTACCACAGTTTCAGTCCTCATTTTAGGAGCATCTTAGACGTTTCCAGATTCTGGCTGTTAAGAATAATGTTGTTATGAACATAGTTGAAAAAATGTCCTTATGGAATGATTGAGCATACTTTGAATATATAGCAAGAGTGCTATAGCACAGTCTTGAATCAGAATGATACCGAATACTTTTAATTTACATTTTTTAAAATTTAAAAACAGTCTTTTTTTAAAAAAAAATTGACATATCAATCCAAGTTCTCCCTCCCTTCTGCCTCTTGCTCCCCGAACTTCTTCCATCCACTACCATCCATTTCTCAGAGAGCGTAAGGCCACCCATAAAGAGTCAACAAAGTCTGGCACACATCATGTTGAGTCAGGACCAAGGCCTTATCCTCTGTATCTAGGCTGAACAAGGTATTCCTTTATAGGGTATGGGCTCTAAAAAGCTAGTTCATGCACAAGGGATATACCCGATCCCACTGTCAGTAACCCTACAAACTGTCCAAACCACACAACTATCACCCACATTCAGAGGGTCTATTTAAGTCCCATTCATGTTCCCAAGATAAACCTCTATATTGATTTCTAATGTGGCTCTACAGTTTCCATTCCTAGCAGCATTGGAAGAGTGCTCCTCGTGCTTTGCCTCCACCATAAGCTGTCATTAATTTCTTTGATCTTAGCCATTCTGACTAGCATAAGATGGAATCACAATATCCTTTTGATTTGCTCTTCCATGATGATTAAGGATATTGAATAATTCTTTAAATGTCTCTTGGATCAGCTGGGTAGACTGGGGCTTGGCTGGGATAGGAACATGAACGATTGGGTTGGGTAGTGGGTGGAGGGGTAGAGTAATGAAAGACATTATCTTGATGAGAGCATTTGGGTGTCAGGTAGAAACCTGGTGCAAGGGAAACACTCACAAATTTACAAGGATGACCCTATCTAAGACACCTAGCAACAGGGGCTAGGTAGCCTGAATTGGCCATCTCCTGAAATCAGACTGATAACTATCCCAAATAGCATCAGAGAGCCTTTATCCAGTGACTAATGAAAACAGATGCAAAAATCCATAGCCAAGCACTTGGCTTAGCTCAGGGAATCCTGTTTAAGGGAAGGTAGAAAGAATCGCACAAGTCAAAGGTATCAATGTCATCACAAAGGAATCCACAGAAATAACTAACTTGGGCTCATTGAAGCTCATAGACTCTGGACCAACAGCTAGAGGGCTTGCATGGTACAACCTAAGTCCTTTGCATATGCATGACAGTTGTATTACTGTGGGACTCCTAGGGAGAGCAGAACCTATCTCTAATGCTTCGTCTGGTGGTCAGGAAATATTCCTCATATGAGCTTACCTAGCCCAGCTTTAATACAAGGGGAGGAGCTTAATCCTACCTCAAATTGATATGCCATGCTTTTTGACACCCATGGCAGGCCACTCCCTTTCTGAGAGAGGACTGGGAGTGGGAATGTGGCGGGAGGAATGGGAGGAAAGAAGGGAAGGGAAACTTCAGTGGGATGTAAAATAAAAGATTAAATTTAAGTAATAATAATAATAATAAATATAACAAAATAAACACAAGTAAAATGTTTGAAATACAAAAGAGGCAGGAAATTAGACAGATTCTTTACTCCAATTTTGTGAATTTTTACACTATTTCCTTTGCTATGTGCCTGCATTCTATGCTAGGACATTCAAAAATTGGTTGAGATAGAACTAGTGATGTGAAATGTATGAAGCAGAGGAACTCACAAGCAGCTTTGAAAATCCCTAATAATTAAAGGCAGAAATTTTAAGTCAATTGTCCACAGGATAAAATCCTAGATATTTGGTATCCACCATGTCATAAATTACGTGTGTTTTGGTTGCACATTTATAAAAATCTTTACATGCTTGCCAGTGCTTTATAACCATCTAAAGATAAAATGGTTGATATGCTAATATATTAGAAGTCTTGTTATGCCAAATGTATTTATTAAACTTTGTTTAGCCATCCTTCTTCTGATTATGTGTTACTTTGCGTGATTAGGCAAATAATAATATGATAAATCATCCTTATTTTATTTAACAGTGAAACATATTTAAATATTTACTTTGTTAGCATAAAGATTTTCAAAAGCTGTTTCTGTTAACACATTAATGGAGATGTTCTTTGACATTTTTAGGGAGATCCATCTATGTTCTGTCAACGCCAGAGGATATTTAGAAATAACAATAATATTGTAGTATTCGGTAATAAACTGCCAGCAAATTGTCTTCTTCAATTTTGATTCAGTAGAACTTCAAAGAAATAAATCAAACAGTACCTGAATACAAATTCAGATAGTTCATTAAATATCTGCCAAGCTTTAGAAGTTTCAAAATTTAAAAGATATTGACTATAGTTAGGGAATTTTAGTGCATTTTGGCTAAATTCCATGCAGCTATTTTACCTTAAAGTTTTATCAAATTATATTACTTTATTGTATATTTTTATAAAATTATGACTTTTCAACTAAATTCATCTGATTTTCCAATTGTCAGTTTAAAATCATTTAATCATCTGCCTTTAGCCATATAGCTTGAATTCTTTGATACAGATGACTGAAAAATGAGGCATCCACCTGGACCATTTCAGTTTTCTGGACACTGTTCTATCATATCTAATCCCTGTGGCTGCTGTGCCTCCTTTATTTTGTTTCTGGCAGCCTTGTGTAAATTGGAGTGTTCCTATTCTCATCTTTTCATTCCTTTACTGTCATAACAATCCCATTTTTGTATTGAAAATTGGTCTTCTCTGAGGCTTAAATATTGTTTTATGTTCTTTATGGTTTCAATATTCTAAATGAAAACTAAGATTTATGATGCCCTGGAGAGACCACTTGTTTTCAGTCCTTCAAAGAAAAATGTTACATTAAAGAGAGTTTTGGTAACCCCACAGTGTAACAGAACATTTTATGAAATATTAACTACTCTAGAAAGAAAGGGAAGAGCATGCTTATTTATAGAGCTTAAAATTATTGTATGTGCTAATGTGATAATATGAATATTCACAACAATTCTTACCTTACTTTTTAAAGATATTTTTCATCACTAAACTTTCCTTGAAAAAAAATCTGCCTCCATCGCATCAGTTTATTCTTTATGTATTACTACAGAGAGAGTGCGGAATAACCTCAAGGGAATTCATCTATTTTCTTGTAGAGGAAGAATCTATCTTTTAGGATAAATGTGAAGCATTAATAAATTCCACAGGCTGTCATATAAATTGTAATTCAATCCAAAGTTAAAAAATAAAGAAAACAACCATAACTTCTAAGCTTTATCTTCAAAAGATTACTTCTATGTGATTTTTCCTGCACTCCATGTAGAATAACTCATGAACCAGCCCACTCACTTAATCTACCTACTTAAGGTCAGTACTGGAAATGCTGTCATTTTAATTGTTACAGGCATTTTATTTTCTTCTTCCAGGTCTTAAAGCAGAAGCTGAAGCTATCATGGTCTATCTATCATGGTACCTATTATACAATATTATTTTATAAAAAGAGGAATTATTCTTGCTAGCATAACTAACCCTTCCTTGCCTGTATAATCTCATGAATATATTTTTATTAAGATTCAATCATTTATATATCATACATACAGATGCTATGCTTGTATGAATGCTTTTCATCTCATACTTCCATTATCCCCTGAAAATGGAGTTAGAAATGGTTTCCATGTGAATGCTGGGAATCGGTCTGGAAGAGCAAACAGTGTTCTTAGCCACTGATGCAGCCCTCCCGCTATATAACTTAAAAATATTCTTTGGAGCCAGGCAGGGTTAGAGCACACCTTTATTCCCAGCACTCAGGATGTAGAGGCAGGCTGATCTTTGTGAGTCGGAAGCCACCCTGCTCTACAGGAGCTAGTTCCAGGACAGGCTCCAAAACTACAAAGAAATCCTGTCTTGAAAAACCAAAAAATAAATAACTAAAAAATAAAAAAAAAATTCCTTGGAAATTGTCATTAATGCTGCTTCCCTAACTTCTGTTGCATCCTTTACCTGCTGCTACTTACTTTCAACAATAGCCAACCTCTATCCAGAGAATTGAAACATCTTAGCTTTTGAACATCTTAGAACAGACAGTTGATGTCTCAGCAGAGATCCAAAGGATATAGATGCATGCTTTGTTACGGAGCTCTTTGTATATAGTTTGTTCATCTGAAAAAGGTTGTCCTGAATACTATAAGTAATTATTTAGGGAAGAAAAACATTCTTTTTTATTAAAAATGCTCTTTAATAATTTTAGAAGAAACCCTCTTTGGGTTAAACACCCCTGAGGACTTGACTCATACTGCAATGGAGCCACAGTCATTATTTTGTAGATAAAGTAAATTTGTTTTATTTGAATAAGTTTTTCTTGTCATGCAAACTTCTAAAAATAATTAATTTGGTAACTCTTTTTAGAGTTTAATTCCTTATTGCTGTATTTATGAACAATACAAATTCATTAATGGCTAAAAAGCAAAGCAGATAGAAAAAGTAATTTTTGTTTCCATATGTCCTACATAGTAACTATTGTGAAACATGAATACTAAGACTTCTACAATAAAATAATATTTATTTTGAGATGACCCAAACATAAATACACACACATTTGGACAACTGATTTTTTTTTGAGACAAGGTTTTTCTGTAGCTTTGGTGCCTGTCCTGGAACTAGCTATTGTAGACCAGGTTGGCCTCGAACTCACAAAGATCTGCCTGCCTCTGCCTCCCTAGTGCTGGGATTAAAGGCATGCGCCACCACCGCCAACCTTAGACAATTGACTTTTGATAAAGAAGCCAAACCAGAAATACACAATGGAAAAATGAAAGCATCTTCAAGAAATATTGCTGGTCTAACTGGATGTCAGCATTTAGAAGAATGAAAATTTATCCATATCTATCTCCATGCATATGTGATCTGGGGATCACAGATCTGAACAAAAAAATACACTGAACCTAGTAGAGAAAGTGTGGAAAAATCTTGTGGTGGCTATTATTGATTGTCAAATTGGCTATATCTGGATTGAACTACAAAAATACAGAAATAGAGGACACATTTGTGACCTGGATCTTAAGGCTGGAAGACATAAGCTTTTATTCTGGATCTTGGGACAGGGTAACATATGACTTTAATCCAGATCTTGAGGAGAAAAGTCACACCTATAATCTGGGCCACACATTCTGTTGGAAGTCTATATAAGAACAATAGAAGAAGAAAAGGTTTCTTAATTCTTCATCTACAGACCACTGCCTCTGAGCCTATTTCTTCAAGATTCCAGAAGACGAGCTAATACACCCAAACTTATGGGCGTGAGCAGCTACTATATTCTTGAACTTTCCATTCAGAGCTAGACATTGTTGGATTAGTGAAACTGCATCCTATAAATCATTCCAATAATTCCATACAAATATATGTAAATATGTATGGCCAGAGATACAGAAACAGACACACACACACACACACAGAGAGAGAGAGACAGACAGACAGAGAGAGATTCAATAAGTTCTATGACTCTAGAAAACTATCGAGAAAAAGCCTTATTGTTTTCCTGCCTCAATATCTGGATCACAGTGTGCCCTCTATTTCTAGATTGTAGTACATTCCAGATATAGTCAAGTTGACAACAAAGAATAGACATTGGGTATCTTGAACTCTTTGGCATAGGAGACAGATTTCTGAACAGCATACCAGTATCACAGGCACAAAACAACAAACAATAAATGGAACCACAAGAAACTAAGAGGCTTGGTAAGGCAAAGGACACGGTCAATAATACAAAGGGACAGCCTATAGAATGGGCAAATATTTTCACCAACTCCACATCCAAACAGAGCTAATATCCAAAATACTAAAGAACTCAATATATTAAAACATCAACAAAGCAAAAAACCCAGTAAAAAATGGGGTACTGATATAATTAGAGAATTCTCACCAAGAAATCTCAAATGGCTGAGATGCTTAATGAACTGTTCAATATCTCAAGCCATCAAAGAAATGCACATCAAAACAACTTTAAGATTCCATTTTTTATCTGTCAGAATGGCTAAGATTAAAAATACATGTGACAGCTCATAGTAGAGAGGATGTGGAACAAGGAGAGCACTCCTCCATTTCTGGTGGGAGTGCAAACTATTACAGCCACTATAGAAATCAATATGACAGTTCCTCAGAAAACTGGGAATCAATCTACGACCTATACCTCTCTTGAGCATATACCTAAAGGACACTCCATCATACAAGGAAGCTTACACCTGTTCAACCATGTCCATAGCATCTTTATTTGCAATAACAACAAACTGGATGCAACTTAGAAGACCCTCAAGCAAGGAACTGATAAAGAAAATGTGATATGTTTAAACAATGGAATATTACTCAGAAGTTAAAAAAAAATGATACCATAAAATTCTAAGGCAATTGGATGGAACAAGAAAAAATCATCATATTCAAGGTAACCCAGACTCAGAAAGACAAACATAGTATGTACTCATTTATAGGATATTAGGTATAGAGTAAAAGATAAACATGCTGCAATCCACAGACCAAGAGAGGCTATCTAACAAGGAGAACTCAAGGAGAACACTTGGGTCTGTTCAGGAAGAGGAAAATGGAAAAGATTTCATACGTGGATTAAGGGTTGGTGGGGAGGGCAGTAGAAGGGATCCTGAAGGTGTGTGAGGGACAGTGGGAAGGAGTACACAGAAAGATGACTGGTACTGGGGAAATTGGGGGATTAATTTAGAAAACTCCCTGAAATCTATAGCAGCAATCATAGTGATGTCTCCTAGTAACTTCTGATATGGACATGGAGCCCTTACTGACAATCTTCTACAAGTAGGCAAGGCACCTACTAGTGGGAATATGGCATTGGTCCAACCACAAAACCTTTGACCTACAATGTTTCCTGTCTTCAAGATGTGCTGAGGTAATGGTGGCACAGAGTGACCAAACATGATGGATCCAAACTGATGCCCATAGTATAAGAGGGAGCCTATGCCTGACATTGCATGGATGGTCAGGAGCCAGAGATGGAAAATACTAGACCAACTATAGAAGCAATCATGACTGGTAAAACAAACAACAAAACAAAGAAATGATTCCTAATGACATTCCGTTACGCTTATAGATTCGTCCCTAACCCAATTGTCATCAGCCGGGCATCATATATCATCCAATGTGATCTAAGAAGCAACCCACAGCCAAGAAATAAAATAATAAATACGAAAATGATTGCAGTTGTAGATAAAGTTAGATAGCCACTTTTTAGAAGGCCCTTCCATTCTTCGAAAAAAATCTGCTCAATTAAAATATGCAGTAAAGTGGGTGTACACGCCCCTTCCTTTCACAAATCACATACAAATTGATGATAATATTACAATGTAACACTGAGCACCATTGATTCCTTCTCTGTTTCTGTTAGAGCTACTCTGTTCACTTTTGCTGTTTTCCTGTTAATTTTTATTTCTTACTCCTTCACAGAGACTTTGCTGAAGGCAAAAAATAAAAAGTATGCATCACACATTGCAGTTTGGGATAATTATGCAGAGTTAGCACCATAAAATCTTGAGATTTCTCATGAGAGAAATATAGGACACATTGAGCAAAGCGATTCATTCAATACTTTGTTATTTAGTGCTTTATATTACTTAACTATAATTTCATCAATAAATTTCAAGGATCCAGAAGGAAATTATTTGCATTTGTCCAATATTGCCTCTTTAAAATTATTGTTTATTTTTTAACTTATATATTTAACATATAAAAACATAAAAATAATGTGTGTATGATACTGTGTGATATTTGAGACACATACATACCATTAATATTTGATAGTATTCCATCCTTAAGTCAGACAGAACCATATTTGCAGACAAAAATCCTAAGCCTATGAACCACAATACTCATCAGTATGACAATCTAGCCATAAGAGTGGGACAGAGGAAATCATATCTTGGGGACAACTGACACCTTTCTAAATAAAATACAGGTCCACTCAATTAGAAGAAATTCATGCCTAGTAATGCAATCTACCAATTTTCAGTGACTGGTAAGTTCATGAACCTTAGGGGAAATCCTTCTAATTTCTAATTGTCTAAACCAATGTAATTTTTAAGTGCATTCTAAGTCTATGTCATTATACTTATAAATCAGTACAGCACGAAGTCCTCATCAAAGAAATTTCCTTTTCAACCAGAGACTTCTACAGAAATTCAGAACTGGTCAGCATTAGAACATGGGTAGAGATGTGATTGAGTGGTTAAGAGAATTGGTTGATCTCCTCCTCCTCCTTGTGAACATTGGTTAGAATTTCAGCACCTACATGCCAGCTAAAAGCATATATATAACCCCAGTTCTTGGTTACTCGAAATCTTCTTCTGGCTTCTGTGGGTATCAGGTAACCACATTTGCACATACACTCAAGGGAAACACATACGTAATGACAAATATATTAGTTAATATTCTTTTATTTTATTTTTATACATTGAAAATTAAAATACAGTTATGTCACTTTATCCCATTTTTATTTTCCCTCTAGCCGCTCCCAACTCCCTTTATTTACTTCCATTGGAACTCTCAAGTTGATAGCCTTCTTTTCTTTGGTTACTGTTGTTTCTCGTTATATCTATACACCTGCTGAGACACTTTTTGTTGTTTGTGTGTATATGATTTCAGGGCTGACCACTTTGTATTGGATAACAAATTAGGGACTCTTTCCCTGGGAAATAAAATTCTCCCTCTCAGCAGTCAACAAATGTTTTTGTTTATTAGTTTGTTTGTTTGTTGATCTAGGGTTGTGCATGTATGATTTTTCCCTCCTACATATTAGCATGTCTCCTGATAGCCTTTTTACAACAAATGAAGACCTTCATAGAAAAACACAACTGGACACACTGCAGAATTCAAGAGACCATTGCAATGCAGCAACAATTTATACACTTACATTATAGCTACTTCATCAGTATCTCAGGGAACATTGTAAAAAAGGGGTACAGGAAAAATTTAAGAGACAGACTACAAGGATGTCTACTTTTAAACCATCTCTCATAGAAATAGCCTCATAATCCATAAACAATGTCAGTTTAAACAAACATACTTTATAGCTATTAGTATTGTTACATGTATATGCATATATATGAAGACTGTATATCTTTATGTGATAATACGTGAAGATTTTAAAGAAATTATTTAATCAAAAATTATTGGTTTATATAATGTTCTGTGATCAAAATCCTCCCTCTTAATTGTCTTCTCTAATCATCCTCCTCATACAAAATCTTTTCCTAAGCTTCTCCTATAAATTCATATCATTTTTATGTGGGTGTATGTGATCACCTCTATTAGATTGGCCTAAATGAACATCAGTAGGACATTGATTGCTGAAACAAAGGAAATGTTATAAAGCAGCTACACTACTAAACAATATAAAATTTCCTGCAACATTTTCTGAAAAGAATAATGGTAATGTTTGGGTTATCAGCACTGAATTTTACATCTACATAATCTCCAAGAATTAGGGAACCATCAAGGATGAGAGGGGCAGAAAAAATATCAGACAAGTAGAATGTCAAGGAATTATATAAAGTACTATTTTCTAGAGATGTCATGACTGTGGAACTCATAGTCTCATAGTTGCAGTGTATGCTTACATACATCTGTACAATATTGGTCACATCAGTATAAGAAAAACCATGAGAAAATATAAAGGCACTTTCCTAGTATTTATATTTACCCTACAATCCACTGACTGAATTCCTGTCCTAGCTTCCCTTTTATGAAACCCCAAAATTCTAAAATTCATAATCTTGAGGAGAAGAACTATTTAGTCAAGGTAAAGATCAAAGAGGAACAAACATAAGTTAAACCTGCATCATTATTGTGTTTTCAAAATTAAAATTAGGACTGTAATTGACAGAACCCAAAATGGCCATTTTAGGAGTTCTCTAGATAAAAGAATAAGAAAAAAAATCTAATAACATGTACAAAAGAATGAGAGAAATAGGGATGTACAAGAAAGAGATACAGCAGGATATATGGAAAACATTAAAAATTATAGATATAACAACAAAAAGATTCAGATAAAATCTGACTTATCAGAATCTGAAATCTAATGCTGAATCATAGAAGCCTAATAACACAGCTGAAGAGCACAACCTTAGCACTTACTAAAACAAACAAAATATGCGGTTTCATCTAACCTAAAATTGATTGCAAGGATGAAAGTATTATGGTTATAAAACTTGGGTTAGGGTGAAATGCTTATCAAAAGAATGATAGTTCTGAGATTTATTACATTTTATTTAGAAATCTGTTTTAAAATACTGCCTTTTTTCTTAAAATAATTCCCTTGTTAGTCTATTTCATTTTCCTCTCTGACCATCTATCACATAACTTGATAAATGTAAATAATATTTATAACTCAAAAATTTCTATAGCATTTCATAATTGTTTATAATAAATTATATATATATATATAATTTTTGTATCCATACAAAATAGAATAAATGGAATTATCCAACTTGGGGAATTTTGCTCATTTATGAGCTCTTAATTTTCCAAAACCAGTTTTAGCACCAGATGTGTGATATCTCTCCTTGATTTGTTAGTAAGAGATATCCTACACGTTTCTAAAACAATACCATAATTGCCTTTTCTCTTGTTTGACAATAAATATTGCTGAAGATACTGCATACATAGGACAAATGAAAACAAGTTGGCACTAACAAGGAGGCTTCACTTTGTTTGGCTTGATTTTTGTAGTACTGAAAGAAGTGGGTATGCATGCTGCTTAGTGTGAGTGGAATTCATGAAAATATTACTCAGCTGTGAACCTCATGAACTCTACTAATAACCACTATACCAAGGTGTTCTTATGTGTGTATTAGAGTCATAAATATTTTTGTGTAATCTGTAGCATGATTAATAAAAATGCAGAGATGGAAATTAGGGTTCAACCTGAAGGTCAGATAAGGAAAACAACCACTTGCTTTTAGCTCTACCTCAGTCTAAAATGGTGGTTCTGCCTCCAGGAATTCTCAGAATGAGACTGTGTCTGTGAGCTGTCTCCTCCCATCTTATATTCCTCTCTAGGACTGGGATTAGAGACATGCACAACTACTGTCCAGTTTCTATGGAAAACTAGTGTGATTATTGGCATAAAACGTGTATGCACCACTACCTAGTCTGTAAGGATAATCAGTGTGATTGTTTAACTCCTTGATCTTCAGGCAAACTCTGTTTATTAAAGTACAAATGAAATATCACTGCAGTAACTGGAAGCTGATTAGATTTAACGTCTATTCCTAGAGAAAACAAAAACAAAGCCACATGCCTCTTACTGTAAAAATAACCAAGATCCCATGATTAGGAAACTAACAGATACATAGTTCTGTTAAATGGAAATAGTGTCTATCTCCTCTGTAAATTAATCTCTCTACCTATATTTCTCACAGCAATAGGGAAGTTTCTTTGTTAAATGTGCAGTGGTAATTATAAAATCACAACTGGTAAATCTTCAGAGAATAAGAATGAGTGTATTGCTCATACACAAATGTGTCAACTATGTCACACCTCCTCATGAAATCTCAGAAACCATCACAGAAGAGGGCGCTACAATATAATCAAGCTAAAAGTCAAAAAGGACAGTAGTAAATCGTATTAGAAATGCTATTCTCAAGAACCCATGACAGCTGTTCTTGTGTGCACAAGACCTGTCCAAACTCAAACAAGTCAATACTCTATCATGAATGGTAGGGGTTCATGATATCTTATACACTACTAGTTAGTAATCTATGGACAGTTGATGACTTCAGCAGGTGTGACTGTATGCTTATTTAAGGATATAGTTCCTGGTAGGTCAACAACAAGGAAGGGATGACTCCACACTCAAGATTATATATGCAGACCAAATTGAAATGGATGGTTAATATTAAATGAAACATAAAAAGAAGACTTGAAGTTGTAAGTTTGGCAGGTGAGAAGTTGAGACGAATTTGAACAAAACACACACCATGAAATTTATAACAATTAATGTAAATATTAAAAATAACTCTTGAAGATAAATATGTGGTTGATGATACATCATTATACTAAAATCAACATATTTGTCAAATAAATAATGGAAACCAAACTGAATATGTATTACTGTATCCTTGTACTTTTCTGAAAATTCTTCCAGAAACATATGCCTCTTTGTTTAATTGGTCATACATGGAAAATTAGCTTTAAGTTAGATTTTTACAATAGCATCTTGAAATATGAAGGACAATGAAGCATATTTTATAAAATCTTGTTGTTTGTAGGCACTTTTAAAAAGTCAATAGAACTAATCTCCCATAAAGTCCAGTGAGTGGAATATTAACATTAATAAATATGACATTTGTAAAACTGTACAGAGTACATTGTATTGTATAACAGTTAAAATGCAGTGTTTTTGTTTTATATATAAAATAATTCCATCATGAAAATATTTGTCAATGCTATATGCAAAAAAAGGGGATGTGGCTCATAGGCATAAGTAAATAACTTTAGTGAGTCGTCCAGTTGAAAATTTCCAGACATTTTATTAAATTTTTATCAGTTTACATATTAGGGAAGTCACATGAGAACTTTCATTAAAGAATTAAGACAGAAAATATTCTATATAGAAAGATGTCCCTTATAGTTATTCATAACTGCCATCTATGTTAAATTAAATCTCAGTTTCCTGAGTGGCAAGTATGTCCATCTGATTAGCTTTTCTCGGTGTTCTGCTTCTATGATTTCTGCTTCAATCAGTATGATTTGGCTGTCATTTTGTTACCGTGCTTTCTTTAATACCCAGATTTCTTATTTTGATACATCTTTTATTCCCCTCACCTTTTCCTCCAAATCATGCCTTTATTCTAAGTGCAAATCCAGTCCAACTGTTGGAAGATCCAGATCATGTCTGGTCTGCAGAAGTGGACAGTTTTTTTCTGCTAACTACCTCTTCTGAGTATGACAGAGATGACAAATGATGGGTGACCTAAGATGAATAAAGGAAATGTGCTCTGAATCATTCTCAAGGAAGGAGAAATGTAGGCATCTGAACATAGAGAGAAATAATTTGAAATATATCAGGATCTATAGAAAAGAATGAGGACAGCAGAGGATATTTTGAATTGGATTTTTTAAAAAAAATATAGAAATGAGAAAAGCAAAGTGTGGGAAGAAATGTATGAAAAAAGTTTAATGAAAATCATCAGGATCGTTCCTCTATCTGTGAGATAAGCAATAAAGACGAAACCTGGTTCAGATCAAGCACTCTGGATCTGGCTGATTGGCAAATGGTGAAGTCAGGGTTCAGGTCAGAAAGAGAAGGGAGACAATCATAGAGGGATTAGCATCTCAAAAAAGAAGCCTGAGAGAAAAGCAGAATTGGAAAGAGAATGATGCTTCTGGGGGATAATAGACAGGAGGAACAGATCCAGTAAGAAAGGAAAGGAAATATGAATGACACTTAATCAGATGGGACAAAAGGTGTATATGAGGATAATGGTATTTAAGGAGTAATAAATATTAAAACAAGATGATAGTGAGATTTGTGAAAGTAAAAATAAACAACTATTATTTATATACATAAGAGATTTTAAACTTGTTCATGTAGTCTGCCATTCAATAAGAACTCTGGCAGGCTAAAAAGAAATTCAGTAAATTTCAAAAACAGAAATTCCTCAGATCAGGGGGGACTAAAACTGGTCACTGAATGACTCTGAGATTACTTGTGGGTTGCTTATTACCGATGTAAGTAAAGCTTAAAGAATTTCTGATATACACAGAAGAGAAAGTTAATCAAAGAATAGATGTCACAGTGATCAGCTCAAATACACGTGAAAGTAGACTGATCCTTTGATAACTCAAACTCACTGCAAACTCCTAGTGAAAGGTGAAACGAAGTGCAATGAAAAGGCTCTTGAGCACTGAATATTAAAACGAGATTTGGAATGCAAATGGATCAGGGATGTTAGAGCAGCTGCTTCTGCTACTGAAGAGACTGACAATATATGAGCAATGTAATGAAATCTAGGCTACTATTGGAGCTTGGAGGACACTCATTGGGAGTTCCAGATTCTTGTGTTCTTAGATCAAAGAATTATATGACTCACAGATGACAGGAAGAAATAGACAGTCTGCAAAAAATGCATCAGTACTTCTAAGAGTAAATTGTGAGTTTTCATATTTTTTCTTGCAAAACTGTTATGTCTTTGGTATTTTAAATTTATGAATTAGAGTCTGCTTTGTGGTTTTTTTAGTTGATAAATAAAAGGAATTAAAAAAAAATTAGGAGAATCCTTAAGGACAATTTTATTGGAGTTTGAATGAAACAAAACAGAGAGGTTTTTTTGCAACTTCCAGGGGAAAGGGATGGAGAAAGGGAAGGAAAGAAACACATCCTTTTATACCTTTTAAGTGAAAGAATAGTCTGTAAGCAGCTGCAAGAAAGTGGCAACAGTGGAATTCTTTAAGGAAAGAATGAAACTGTCAGAGCAAGACATGGTTCAGGTTTTGGTTCGTATCCTAGGAATAAATGGAGGGGTTGAAGAAAAAGAGTATGATTTTATTTTTAGTTAAAATTGAGAAATGCATTAAGGCATGACCATTACAGTCTAGAAGCAACTGCATCATGGGAGAAGTTTCAGGGGTCGATTATAGCATAGAGAGATCTATCCTTCCTATCTTCTTAACTAATTTCATCAGTTTTAGATTTCTTGAGGTTTACTGTCCAGGTGACTGACAGGCCCAGTTGATTAACTCAGAGGAAGAAGGCAAATAATAAAGATTTGAAGGTGTTATAGTATTTTGAGTGATGCAGAAAGTCGTGTCATCACCCAGAATCAGAGGTAGGTCTCAGATCTCATTCCTTTCATCAAAATCATGTAATCGTATGCTACCAACAGTGAAAAAATACATAAAAGAAGAAAAGAACATCTGATAGCCTAGGCTTACTATTAAGAATAAATTTTTCTTACTGGGGCTCACTAACCTCTGCTCCCTAATGCAAATGATATTAAAAATATCCTTTTATTTTTTCCATATTTGTGTGTGTGTGTTTTATATATTTGATACTTTTGGGTGTGTGCACACAAGGATGTGACTGTTCATGCATAGGTAGGCACATGTTCAATTGTCAAATGACTTGTATTGTTTGATTTCTATATTTATTTTCTGATAATCCCTCTTTATAAACCTGCTTGTTACAAATGTACCCTGCCTAACTGCACAGTGAGCATTTCTCCATGTAGGTGCCTTCTCTATTGCTACTAAGCAACTGAATTTTGCCATTGTAATATGAAACATTGAAGGTGAATTCCCTACCAAGTTACTGATTGATTACCTCTCAGATTACCCATGAAGTGTTTAAATTAAATCACCCATGAACTTGATTGTGTTACATACATTTATTTTTTTCTTACCTTACAGGTTATTTTTCTATCATGGTAAGACAAATTCTCTGCAAGTTTTGATAACTTTATTTTTCTTGATTTTACGGCATTGTTTCTTTCTGTTTTAGTGTAAGGTTTGTGTCATTGCTTGAAACCACAAGTAGATTTGGAACTTCATCCAACATTTCCAGTTGCCTGTTTTCGGTGTCTATTAGTGCTTATGACCCATGAAACATAGCACCTCTTACCTACATGTTCTCAGCATTTTATTTTGCAATGAAAATATTATATCTATTTTGATGACAAAGGCTGCATTCTTATCTGATAAGTTCAACAGAGTAGTGGTGCTTCATGCTATTTGTGAGGCAGTTTACAAATGATTTCATTCTGATCTGCATCATTTTTCTCTTATCCCTTAATGCTTTACTAAATCCTTCCCATGCTGTGGGATGTCTGTCTGTATGCTATGAATATGTGCTGCTCTCATTGATTGATAAATAAAGTTGCTTGGGGCTATGGCAAGGCATAATAGAGTCAGGTGAGAATCATAAGCAAAGATATGGAAAAAGAAGGGCAGAGTCTTAGAGACACCAGTCAGCTCCCCAAAGAGCAACATGCCAGTAGACTGGCAATATCACAGGCTGTGCCATTATTATAATATACATGGTACTTTCTGCTTGCCTGCCCTGTCTAAAACTTAAGCGGTGTCATTAATATGGTATATATGGTACCGCCTGTTTGCTCTTCACAGTCCAGCATGACAGAACTGCTTGCTGCCTCTGAGAGACATGCACAGAGACCCGTCTCTAGGCACACAGTCAGTCTATGCTGCCATTAAGAAACCTGCGTCAGTATACTCATAAAACCCCATTCAAATGCTCCAACTCCCAAGGGAGCCAGAGGTTGCGCTGGCAGCATAGCCCAGAAAGCCAACATTTTAAAATGGTAGTGGCTTTTGTCCTGCTATGGCTGAATTAGGAAAATCTCTGTTAAATGAGCTGCGGCAAGCCACAAGCAAACAGCAAGAAGCTGTGTTGAACTCTGTATTTTTTTTTCTAGAATTCCTTTTTAAGCCCTCTCAGGTTTTACATGGATTTGGTTGGCCACAAGGGCACCAATTTGTAGGAGGAGGAGGCTGCTTGTTCATCCCAGTCACCACGAACCAAAATAATCACACAGAACTGTATTAATTAAAACACTGATTGGCCCATTAGCTCTAGCTTCTTATTAGCTAACTCTTACATACTAATTTAACCCATCTCTATTAATATGTGTATCACCACAAGGTTGTGGGATACCAGCAAAATTTCAGCACATCTGTCTCAGGCGGCAGATCCATGGCGTCCCTCAGAATCCACCCTTATTTCTCCCAGCATTCAATCTAGTCCTCCTTGCCTAATTAAGTTCTGCCCTATCAACAGGCCAAGGCAGTTTCTTTATTCATTAATGGTAATCACATCACACAGAGGGTACTCCCACATCAATAGAATGCAAGGTTTTGAGTGCTTATATTATACTGTAGGAAATAAGAAGTGAGAATTTAAGATAAAATATATTATATGAAAAAATGTAAGAATAAAGCTTTATAGTCTAGTCTAGTGGAGTGATAAAATAACAACAAAATTGTTAGGATATGGTGGCTGGAGACAGCTAAGTCCCTCAGTTTAAAGAAAATGAATCTGTGTAGGCTCAAAAGGAACAGTTTATTGACAATATTTACAATAATAAAACAACTATAGGTTTTAAATATAATTTTTATCCCAAATTATATACAAATTCAGGACATATTCACTTAAAGTTGCTTTTAAGTTTCATGTCAGTAATGTATACAATACTAAAGAATTAATATTAAACCCAGAAGAGGTATTAAACAGGCACTAATGCCTGAATATGTGCATAGGTAAAAGTTCTGTGGGGAAAAATAATGTTATCTGAAATTTATTATTTAAAAAGTACTGGAAGGAAACATGATTGTAAGATTCTTCTTCTGCACATGAAATGACTGGGAATGTTTAGACTGAGTCCTAAGCATTGAAGTCAGAACACTTCGAGAAAGGGAAAGTGCTATGATTTAAAGGTTCAGTTTAAAATGTAAATGTCAAAACACGTATATTAAGGAATAGGGACTGGAGATGATGGCATCATAATGCTTTACTTTCATGAACAGATTGATACAATCTCTGTGGGAGTAAGTATTTTTGGTTATTTTTGTTTTGTTTTTTGTTACATTGAGCAGTGGTGCACACAGCTTTAATCCAGATGTTGGGAAGCAGAAACAAGCATATCTCTTAGTCTGAGGACAGCCTGGTCTACATAGCAAGTTCCTGGACAGACAAGGCTACACAGAGAAACCCTTTGTCAAAAAGGTTTTTTATTATAAAGATATTTCTTTTAAATTAATCAATGTTTTGTTTCAAATGGACACTGATATGTTCACTCTGTCATGATCTGATTAAGATATAAAGACCTTGGACCTCTGATTTATACTGATGTCCTGTTCTGGGAAGTGTCAGTCTTCATTTCCAAAGCTAAACATACCATATTTTTAAAATAACTGGAGTAATTTTACTGCAGGAAATGTAATGAAGCATATTTATTACATATTGTTGACTGAAGTCTTTGAGAATATTTTGAGTAGGAGAGAATTATAACAGCAAGAATCAAATTAGAATATTCTGTAGGAACTACTTTGACAAAATAAAGAAAGAAACCAACAGGTTAGAGCAAATATGGAAAAGTATTTCAGGACTGTGAAAAAGACTTGATAAGCATTTAGCAATAGAGTGAAGATGCTGAAACAAAACAATGCAAAATTAGAAAAGATAACTTCAAAATACTTAAAGGTTTCTTATATGAAATGTAGTGGCATACAAAAGTATTCTTCTCAATAAATCCAATACATTTTGAAAAAGTATTTGTGAATTTTTTACATTGTGAATATAATATTCTTATAGCGTTTCACCCTTTTTTTCCACACTCTAAACATTTACATATTCCTTCGTTTCTTCTTTTCATATCCATTGACTTTACTTTCTTTTTCTTCAATAGTTATTATGTTTTTCTATGTATGTTATGGATATATATTTATGTGTGTGTACAAAAATATGCTGTTTAAAAAGAAATTTAAGGAAGAGATAGAAAATATTTCCAAAAAATATATTGTGATACCACGTGAAAGGTAACCAACCATAGAAGTGTTTGTAGCAAGTATCAGTGTGATAATATCATAAGCATTCCATTCAAGAAATACATATTTATTCATTGTAATCTTGATATTGTTACAGGTAATCCTCACTCATTAGTTATTATATTAAAAGAAGAATTATATTTTTGATTATTGTTGTTAATTATCTCCAGTTTTAAATTAGGGTATATTTCTGGCAGTAACTGCATAAAGTACAATTTTGTTCTTGATCTGAGTAGTGCTTATCAAAATAATGACATGTCTCATCCAATGGAGATACCAAATACTATGATTTTCTTTTATTGTGCTACAATATGAACATATAAGTGAATATTATATTGTGCATGAATATGTATGATTGTGTTGTGTCAACTTGATAAATGCAAACTTGCATTTAAAATGTCGTGTCAACATCTCCGTGAATGAATTAAATGATATCTTGGAGTACAGGTTTTCATAATTTGACTACTGACATCTTCATGATTTAATAATCTTAAACTAAAGCTTCTGTCATTAAGTTAGCTGGATTCTTATGCCTTTTTGGGTGTGAGTGCTCATGATTGCTTTATTGTGATAAATGTTAAATTTCAGTAATTAAAGATAAGGTCCCCATTACCCATCTTATATGCATACAATATCTAAAATGCTAAAAATCTGTGATTGTCTGAACTTTGAAAATACAGAAAACCTATGAGATTTGGCATGAGACATGTTGGCCCTTGAACAAACTGTTGGCATTGGAATCTAGCCTTGACTTAGGCAAGACTGAAAACTTCTCTGGGATTTGATATCCTGATTATTTTGGGCAGCGTTAGATGAATTACATACTCCACCTTTTCTGTATACTCCTAGAGTGAATTTGACTGATTCTCAATTGGTTATCTCTACCTTGAACTGATTCCTTCAATGTCCTTCCCCTTTGCTTTGTATTACCTAAAACAAATGGAGCCAGAATCTAGTGAGTAGAGATAAGGAAAAAGAAAGGAAAGAGAGATGAATGATTCTCCTGCCTCACTTTTCTCATTTTCATACTATTCTTGCTATAACAGTGGCCATTTCTAATTCATCTATAGCTGTAAGATTGTGATGATTCATTATTTTACTGTTTATTTAAATATTATATTTGATTTTATTACTTGCTAGTTGATCATCAGGAACTTTCCATTGTATTACTAAATATTACATAATTAGAGACTAAAATATCTAAGGATAAAAGCAATACTTTTTCTCTTCTTTTAAAATCAAGAAAAGAGTAATGTATGTTATAAAACATGAAAAAGTCAACTATATAAATGATACTTTTGCCAATAACCACTCCTATGTAGATATTATACTTTAATTACTCTTGCCTCATTCATTCTGTCTGTTTTAAAGTATAAGCTCTCTCTCTCTGTCTCTCTCTCCCTCCCTCTCACTCTTTCTCTCTCTCTTGCACACATGCAGATACACATACATACAACACTGATACTCTTTCAGAAAATATAATTCATACTGAATGTCATCAGTTTGCTTTCAACAAGCACTGAACTTATTCTCGATAGTGTAATTTTAGAGTATTTCACATGACACTGACAAAAAAAGAAAGTAACTGCTTTAAATGTTAAATTCTATTTGTCACATTAGTCATTATTTCTCTAAAGATTTTATGGAAATACTACCAATAACTCCTGGTAATAAATTTTACTGGGATTCCATATAGTTTCCTGAAAATATTTTGTCTGTGTGCTGGGACTTCAAACTATGCATCTAAATGTAATTGGAAATTTGTGGCAGGAGGTAACTACCTATGTTGTTCTACAGCTCTTACAAACCTCAGCTGTTTGTACTTTCTGATTCTTTCCATCCAGGGAAAGAAAATGAGTTGCTTTTTGGTCTGAACGAAAGCATTTCTATTTTACATTTTATTATGCTGGCTATTTTTTAAACATAGAAGTTAAGTGCAAGATGCCTAACCTTGCAGTACTTGAATTGGCCAAGATAATTACTGGTATTCCACAGCTGTTCAAATTGTTTATTTATTTCTTTTCTATTTATCTATTTATTTACATATTTATTTATATGTAGTGAATAAAGAGATATAGGTTTTAAATATTGTATCAACAATCAATACTAACAGATCATGGAAATACAAATTTAAAATGTAAGAAATGGATTCAGAAGATTTTATCTCAAAGCAGTATTGAAATATGAAAAACCCACTCAAATAAAAGGGCTTAAGGTTTTACCATTTCACATTTTTAAGACTCTATTACTTTTCTTTTAATGTCTGTGTTATATATGTTTGTCTCTGTGCATGTGGGATCCTGCAGGCTAGGGAATTTGAATTCCTATGTAGTGTCCTGCAGGCTGGAAGAGTTGGAGCCCTAGAAACTAGAGTTATATTTGGTATGATCCAACTTTAGTCCTATGAAGGAGCAAGTTCTTAACATCCAAACCATCTATCCAACTGCAACATCATTTAGCTTTCAATACTATAAAAATATTCATCAATTACCTTAATTTTATAATGCAGAAATGTTTGTTCAACTCAAAGTTTGAGAGATATAAGAGTGTGTTGATTGCCTCTGCTCAGATCTGAAGGAGAAAGCACCATGATGCCACACCATCATGGTGAACAATAAGTGTAGATACATATGGGAACAATCAATGACATCATCATAAGGAAAATCAGAGAGATCCTGTTACAGGCAAATGCAGACTTTTATGGCCCTTTCTTTTTTTAAAAAAATTTAAGAAATTTTTAAAAAATACCAATCCAAGTTCCCACTCCCACCTCTCCTCCCATCCCGTCCACACACTCTCCCACCCCACCCTTGTCTAATCCTTAGAGAGGGTAAGGTGCCTTGCCTTGTGGAGGTCCAAGGTTAAGGCCCTTTCTTAAGCACTCACTGTGAATGGCTGGCAATTTATCCCAGCAGTTCAGAGCATTCTAGTCTCTTCCAGAGTTCACAATTAGGCTCCTTGCACCTATACTGGTGTCTGACAACTACTTGAAACTCCACCTCGAGGCTATCTGATATCCTCTATTCAACTCCATGGATATGCAAACCCACAAACATAAACATTTACACAGGAAAAAACGTTAATAAGCTGAATTTTGAAAGAAGAAAATAGAACTCACCAGGAACCTCTATAAAATATCTAAATCCCTTTCAAGGATATATCTCCATTTAACTTGAAAACTCATTTTTTGTTCATGCCACTTAATGCTTCCATCCACCTTCTCCCTGTGAATGCCTCCAACCAAGGGCAAAACTCCCAATCAACCTTTGAGGAAACAATTTGAAACTACATCTTAAAAGTAGCAATTATCCATTGAGTGTCGCATTGACCTTTCAGATATTCTGTTTATTTCCTCAAATCTCAAAAACATATATTGTTATTTTTCCTTTATGTAAATTAACCAAATTACTCAGTTCACATGAAATAAAACATATGTATTGATTTTTAAGATAGAGAAGGAACTTATAAATTTATGAAACATATTTCCAATATAAAATATAGGAAGTAAAAAGTTTTCAAAAATAGGAATACCTATTGCAATTTTCTAAACGTGCTAAGCTTTTAAAAATATCTACTATTGTTCCATTTAATTATTCAGAGTGACGAGAAATAATGAGATCTAAGATTAGAAAATGGGTTGGGGCCAGATTTTGAATGTTTTCAAATGTCAGCTAAGATAATTGGAATTTATCCTCTCATCTACAAGGGTGCTCTGAGTGTTTAGAAAGAAAGCAATAGGTGAAATAAAAAGTAAGCTGTTTCCCTACTTCAGAAGCTTCCATGGTGTCTTCCGGTCCTATGAAAGCTAGTTCTCTGTGAGGAGGTTATCAGGTCAGTTCCAGTTCAGGGCACTCTGGATTTTGCAACAGAAACACATAGTGCATCTGCAATAGAGGCTTTCCTTCTACATCTTTGGATGAAAGTAAGGGCAAAAACAACACCTTGTAATGTAGATGAAATCATTTCTCCAAAATATTCTTCCATTTACAAAGTTTTCCTGGATATAATATCTGGAAAGTGGATTAACTACTGTATATTCCTATTGTTTTCCAAGAACATGCCTTAGATTTAAAATAATTTGCTAATAGAATTTAACCACTTAGTAATTTATTTTATCAGATACCTAACATATAAGGAAACAGGTGAAACATGGAGAAAAAGGTGCAATTTTGTATATATATGTATACATTTAATATAATGAATATAAAAATATAATCATAACAAATTAAAACCCCCCTCATATAGCATCATGATGTTGACTTTATGTTTTCTATTATTTTATCTTAGCTTCAACCAAATGACGTCTTAGAGAACAGTACACTTATCACATGCATTGCAGTCGTATAAGTAAAAGAGGAAAAATTAGGAATTCAAAATGAGGGTATATTTGTCCAAAACCATTAATCTATCATTCTTCCATTAAACATGAATTTGATGTCCATCTCCTTACTTCAGGTTTTTTAAAAAAAGTTTTTTTTTCTATTCTCATGCATTATATCCTGACTGCATCCCCCACCTCCAATCCTCCTAGTTCCTCTTCCTCCACCTCCTGTCTCCCCAGATCCACTTCACTTCTCTTCCATTCCCCTTCAGAATAGGGCAGTCCTCCCAGAGAAATTAACTGAATTTGGGATAATAAATTACAATAAGAATAGGCCTATCCCCTCATATCAAAGCTTTCAAGGCATAATGTAGATTAGAGCCTAGCTCAATAATCATTAAGGAGGCTTCATCAAGCAACTGATGGGGGCAAATGCAGAGACTCACAGGAGCTCAGGGAACCCCACAGAAGACAGTAGGAAGGATTGTAGGAATCCGAGGGCACCAAGACAACGTGAGAACATGGCATGCATAGTCAACTAAGCAGAGCTCACAAGGACTGACCCAGTGGTTGTGGTTGCATATGTGTTATTGTTGTGTAGTTTGGTGTTCTTGAAGGACTCGTACCATGGGCAGTGGGTGTGGGGAGGGCAGATATCTGATTATTTTGCCTACTCTGGGTCCTGATTTCCTCCTACTAGTTTGCCTGGTCCATCCTTGATGTGAGGGTTTGTGCCCAGTCTTCTTGTGACTTGTTATGCCATGTTCAATTTTTTTTTTGTTATTGTTTGTTTGTTTGTTTTTGAGACAGGGTTTCTCTGTGTAGCTTTGAAACCTTTCCTGAAACTCACTCTGTAGACCAGGTTGACCTTGAACTCACAGAAATCCACCTGCCTCTGCCTCCCAAGTACTGGAATTAAAGGAATGTACCACCACAGTTTTTTTTTTTTAATACACTCCTTGATACAATTCTTACATTCATTAATACATCAAATTCTCTAACACAGACTTACCTGTAACTCACAGCAATTACAGAAAAATCAAACATATAATATGTTTTCAATTTTGTCAGTGATGACTGCAGTTAAATTGGTAAAAGTATTCTTAAGAAATATTAATATCATAGCCGTTTCATTCTTTAGTAACTTCTAGCTTATTTTTTATGTAGGTCTTTTCAGGCAACATTCACATAGTTGACCAATATAGCCTTATTTCAGAGTGCCAGTTCTATGGCATGCTTTATTATGAAAATTATTCCCGCACGGCAGGGTACCTTGCCCTCTCTCAAGACTGGAGTGGGAGGGGAGGGGTGTGTGGGGGGGAATGGCAGGGAAGTGGGAGGAGGGGAGGAAGTGGAAATTTTGATTGGCATTATTTATAAACTAATTAAGAAAAGAAAGGGACAAAAGAGACAAGCAGCAGCAGGAAAAAATTATTCAATAATATAAAGTTTATGCAATGCAAATAATATAAAACTACTATTTTAGTTCATCATTTAAAACAATAATTTAATGTGCTAGAAAATCGACCAATCTATCTTAAGAAGATATTTTTAATACTAAAGTAGAACCTACATTGATTTACATAATTACATTAACATATCTAATCTCTAAAATATCAAAATTCTACATGTGGAATGATCATATTTTAAGAAATGATTAGTGCAACATTAATTTAACATGTGGTTCAGACAATTGTTTTTAATTTTCAGATGGATATTTGAATATAAGGCCTTACATGTGCTAAACATGCAATCTAGTACTAACATTTAAACACAATCCTAAGAATGCTATCTTTAAAAAAAACTCAAATATTTAGCTCTAAGAAATGAGGAAGTGATTTAAGAGATACACCATTGATATGTATACATATATATTTTCATTTTTCTTCTTTAATTGTTATGTATAATAGTATATACAAATGAGAATCACACCTTTCATGTTCCCAATAGACTTTATTGCTTTATTTTTTAGTCGCAATATATTTCATCAACAATGAACTGCAATCCAGTGAAATGTAGTTTTAAACCTTCAAATCTAAGCATTCATTTAGATCACTTATATTCCTGATTTAAATTTATTTAACAGTCTTTTTATACATTTATTCCTTTTCTTTTATATTCATGTTTTAATGTATATATGTATTTTCACAATGTGCATTGCCTGTGCACAGAAAATTGAGTTGGATCTCCTTGAATTGGAGCTCTAGGTGACTTTGAGCTTCTTTGAGGGTACTTGCAACAGAGATTTGAATACCCTGGCAAGGTCAGCAGGTGCTTTAACCACTGAAACATCCAGCCCTTGTTTCTTCCTCTTTATCACACTTCTGAAGACATTTGAGGGGAAGTTTATTGATTAGGCAGAACATGAATTATTACATCTGATTTTCATATGATATGTTATTGCAACCTAATTACAAATCATCATTCATTTACATGAAAATGTCTATTATTTGTGTTGTTTTCCATAAAATTATAATATTTTTTATAAAGTTGTGAGTAAATTAAGAAATAAAAAAAGCAGAGAAGCAGCTCAAAGTCTTCTAATTTTGGAAGATTTAGTCATACCCATTTTAATTTATTAAGCATTCTTTTACTTTGTTTGAAATTATTCTCCTCACTTCTAGAGGACCATTATTTGGTGTTATAGGTAAACTTTGGTATCTAATTAAAAGCCTTCCCAAACATTCCACCTTACTAGTTCTGTTGAATTAACTGTCACGTGTAGATATGTGTGTCTCAGGATGCTTTCCCACTTAAAAGGGTTAACTATGTTTGGTCAAGGTCACAAGAATATATGACTAAGCTTGTACTTTGAGGTCAGGAATTATCTGCTAAAAGACATTGGTAGAACAGATTTGCTTATCAGTTAAGGATATAAGAAATACAGAAATATTAATTGAGTTGTAGATTGTGCATAGAAACATCAAAGTTGCATTCCTCATTTTACATCCACAAGAATATTTATTTAGTAAAATAATCAATCTGGTCAGAGAGTTATAGAAGGTGCTAGAATATTGACCCCATGTATGTTTATAGTTATCTATAGCAACCAATATTCTGTTGAATATAAAAGTCAAAATTGAGATGGCAAAACTTCAATTGATACAGAAGGTTTTTCTTGACAAGTCATGTAAAGTTGGGATGGTACTAATACTCAAGGTTATGAGGACTGAACATGTCCTTCAAACACAGTACTTCATTCCCCATAAGTTCTTTTTTTCTCTTTTGGCTTCAATCTATGAATTAAGTAATGAAAAACAATAAATGCAGCATGCAGCAGACCCAGGGACTGAGACTCTGGTGTTGAATGTTCTTATCCTTTAATTTTGTGACTCCTCTAGGAATGCTCTGTCATTAGTATTTAAATCACTTCATAAATATTTCACTTTAAATACCATTGTAAAGTCTTGTGTGTGCCTTAATTTGTGTCTAACATAATGGTTTTGTATAGTGAGACAATTTCATCAGGGCACTTACACAATTAAAAAGAGATTTAATAGAACTCTGCATCTTTACTTTGATTTGACCATGGAATACTAAACAAAAAGTCATTTCATCTTCAGAAATAACGACTTGTATTTAAGTATATGAAAATTAAAAAATACATATCTAACAAAAAATACTCAAAATAGTCATGGTTACTAGCTTAAGCAGAGCAAGTTATGGGAGAAACAGAGAGAAACATGGGGGCACATTTAAGACCAGAAGGAATTGAGGACAAATAGAACAAATTAGTGAAAAATATATTAAACATTCATTAACACTTAGTTTTCTATTCTGTTATTCATCTGTCATAGAGCCATTTTATTAAATTCAAAGATTTGTAAAACTTCTCTAGATAATGTTAATAACATCATCCTATGCACACAGAAAAAACAGAATTCTTGTTGTAAGTGTCCCTCTACTAGAAACATGGTAATGGCAGCTGCTCAGCAAATATCCTTCCTTGAACATTCTTTTTTCTAATGTAACTTGATTTTACTTAGTCTAAATGCTCACAAAATAACTCAGGAGAGGAACTGTATCTCATTCATTCCATCTTTTGTAATAAAAAGACAGCTGAATAATAAACAGTGATTAAAGAAAGAACTTCCTCTTTAAGTTCTACCTATGGTAACAGTAAAATAAGTTGTGTTTTTTTAATTCTACACTCAGTAGTCATTTTCTTAACCACAAAGAAAAAGTTTGATATAGTTTTAAATTACATAACTAGACAAGAAATCTGTAGGTTATTATACAAAAGAACAGGTAAGAATTAAATTGAAATTTTAAGTTGAAAAAATTATTTCAATAACATTGAAGCTGTCAAGTTGAATGAAAGATAGCCTGTAAAAGAGGATAGCAATTTGTTTAAGTATAACTTAAAGGTAGGACAAAAAGTCTGGATAAAAATGAAAGAAAGTTCTTATACTCTTCCTGATTCACACCCACAGACTTACATAAGCCATTAATGCAGACTCTGAGCTACACCTACAAATTTGGAGCTAGGTATTCCCCAATCCTTTTATATTTTCATTGTGTCTATTTGTGGTTTCCACTAAACAGCTCTATTTTCTGTAGACTGAAGCTTCTTTGATGAGGGGTGATACCTACTTGCACTTTTCTGTGCATATGAGGACAGGAATACAGTTTAAAAATGAATACAGTTTAAAAATGATGCTGTGTGACTGCCTTCTTAGACAGGCAATATAAATAGGACAATAACAAGATCAATAAACATAGTGACACGAAGGAGGGAAATGCTGCCGTGGTATCTGAGTGTGTTGAATGAGAATGTATGCCTCAAGTTGGTGGACTCTTTGGAACAAATTAGGCTATATAGCCTTGTTGATGGAGGTATGTCACTGAGTATATATTTGAGGTTTCAGAAAAACAGGGTCATTCCAAACTATTTTTTTCCTCCTTGGGCTTGGATCAAGATTTACACTCTATGCTAAACTCCAGTGACATTCCTACCTGCCTGCTACCATGTTGTCTGCCATTATTTTTGTAAATGCTAACTCTTTAAAACTGTAAACCCAAATAAAATCTTTTTTTTTTCTGTAAGTTTCCTTGGTCATGGTAACTTCCCTAACACGCAGGGAATATTTTGAAGAGTGGGAAGATATTGTAAAAGCCAGAGTATCATGGAGATTGCTGTGAGTTTGTGTCTCCTAGTAATATCAGAAGTTACAAGGCTATAGTCTCATTGATGTGAGTGCTCAAATTTGAGCTGGACAAGTATGGCCCTAATAAACATGATCAACTGTTTGGAGAAAAGGCCTTGAAGCCTCAACCTTACACAAGGAACTAGAGGCAACTAAGGAAAGCTACAAATAGCCTTCACCGGGAAAGAGGATGGTATTTGGTTGACCAATGAGAAACTTTCATCCTGAAAACACACATACTGGTAGTACTGTACAGAGTAGTCATGCTATATTTAGGGATATATATGTATGTACATATACATATATGCAAGCAATAACAATTGATACAAAATAAAATCATGAGTTCATAAATTTTAAGGGAGTTCAGAAGAATATATACAACGATGTGGAGGGAGAAAAAAGGAATAGAGAAATGAAATGAAATTACCATCTCAAAAAGGAATGAAAGGAACAAAGACAAGGTGGAGGGAGAGAATTAATTCTACAAAGGTGGGCTTTGACTTCTACATCTGTGCTGTGTTACATCCTTTTTCCCACAGATACATCACATGCATACACACACACACACACACACACACACACACACACACACACACACAGTAACAATAAGCAAAAATAAAAACAATTTTAAAAATTGCTGTCATAATGGTGCTCTGAAATTTGACAAATAAATAGTTGCATCATATTTTATGATAAATGATTTTACTTGAAGTATACAAAATCAAGTTATCACCACAGAAATTTCAGTTGATTTGGAATAGTCTAAGAAAGCATATGAATACAATTATATATGATATATGGTAATGAATGTGATCATATTGTCCTTATATATGGTGGGACCTATTTCTTGTCTTCAAATTGTTAACTGTGATTCATTTCTAAAAAATAAATTTGGAAAATAAAAATAAAAGATTTTGTATGAATTAGTTAATGTTAACTGAATAATCTAAGAAGATAATTTAATGACAAGACAAATTTACCTGGTGAGGTAAGAAATACATAATTTGATAAATGAACATTGAGGAATTACAATGTTATGAATGCAACATGTACAAAAGCTCACTTCCAGAATAAAAGAGCTCCTGGATGTACTAATGTTTTCAATGGAAACTTTTTATTTTTTTTATTTTTTGAGACAGGGTTTCTCTGTAGCTTTAGAGCGTGTCCTAGAACTAGCTCTTGTAGACTAGGCTAGCCTCAAACTCATAGAAATCTGCCATCCTCTGCCTCCCAAGTGCTGGGATTAGAGGCGTGTGCCACCACCGCCTGGCTTTTTATTTCCTTATTAATAGCTTTATTATCTTTAAATGAAAATTATTAATTATAATGTTTTTTTCATACTATCACATTTGGTATGTTAAACTAAATAGAGAAGCTAAATATTCTTAAAATTAGATTTGTGTATTTTGTACACATGGGTGGGTGTGCATGCAATAGCAATTGCGGAGGTCAGATGACAATTTGCAGGAACCGGTTCACTCCTTCCTCCATGTGAATCTAAGGAATTGAACTTGGGTCGGCAAGCATCTTTACCTGCTGAGCCATTTCTCCAGCCCAGATAAAGGTTCTAAGAATCCTTAAAACTAAAGTAAAGGAAGCCAGACTTCTGAACTTTTGTGTTGTCAGAGAAACTAAAGAAAATGATAATTTGCCAGAAGTGGGGAAACCCCACTAAGCCTCATCTAGAAATCCCAACACATGAACCCCAATGCTGACTTATCATTTTCCACAAATTTTTACTTATGAAACTTGTTATAGGAGAGGCCGCTTATTCATCCTGGCCACCCAGAACCAAAATAACCACACAGAAGCTATATTAATTAAAACACTGCTTGGCCCATTAGCTCTATCTTCTTATTGAGAACTTAAATAATATTGACTTTATAAAGTCAAATATAGGCACTGATAATTAGAAGGTAAAAAACAAAATGTAATATAAAAATACTAGAATGAAAATAGAAAATACTTGAGAGAGGCAGGGATAAACTCTTTCTGGACTAAGAAAATATTAGAAAGAAGAAAAATATACACAAAAATTGGAAATCTAAATTAAACATAAACCCGAAGAATAATACACAAATAAACATATGAGAGATAAGTGTGCAATCATCCTGAAATACATATTTATTCCACTAATAAAGACATAGAAAATATTAAGTTGAAGGACACAGAGTTAGGTGGGGAGGAGGGTAGGTGGATCTGGGAAGAACTAGAAAAATGGTTGAATATGACAAAATGTATTATATGACATTTTCAAAGAACTAATAAGCATTAATTTTTTAAAAAAATAGAAAACAGATATATCAAACTGTCAAAGATAATGGAATCCTAAAATAAATTTAAATAGCCACAGTCACACAATTTTTGGCAAATGTGTCAGAAAATAACATTGAATAGAAGAAGAAAAGATAATTGTAGAATAAAATTAACACTGTCCTATTAATGTACAAATGGAAGAAACTTTGACAAAATAACAAATAGGGCTGAAGATGGTTACTAGAAGAGAATAAAAATCTTATGATGATCATCCAATTAATTTAATAACATAATTCAGTTAATAGAATACATACTTGACTTAGTCATTTCATAGTAGAAAAAAAAATGGTGGAAAATTTTCTAGGTGTCCAAACTCTAGAAGAACTTGATGGACAGATAGTTCTTTCTTTGGCTTGAAATCTCAAGGACTAACAAAATTTGCATGCCTGCTACCCTGAGTTTTTCAAGAATCCACTTGACATTTAAAGCTACAATTGCCTAGTCATATATTTGCGTTATACACTTTCTGAGCTCAAACATTCTGGCTGAATTAATGCCCTATATAATAGTACTTTTAAAACTATACTTACAACTTACATTTTCAGGGAAACAGAGTAAATAGACTTTATCTATTTCTCCTATGAAATATAAGTAAAATACCTGGACCTTAGGTACAAAATATTTTATAAGAAATCAATGGCAATCAATAATAGAAGATAGTTTATCTAGGGACAACAAGAACCATGGTACAATGTGATATTGAGTTTCTAACTTCCTGTTTACATGAATCATCCCTCAACATGGTACCATCTAAATTTTTCCGAATAGTTTTGCCAACTCTAGGTTAAGCATTTGAAAATAAGAGACTATAAGAGCCATTCTCATTCAAACCACTCAAATTAGTAATACTTTTTGTAAGGTTATTGGACACTCTGTGGAGGTAGTTAGCTTCAATAGTCTTGTCTGACCGAAATATGTCTTCCTTTCCCTTAGTGGTATATCAGAACTTCTGAGAAAGAGAGTCTGGGAAAGATCCTGGAGATTTTAACAAATTATAAGCAAATAGGTTGTGTGGCCAACCTAGAACAGTGGTATTAGGAGAAGGCAAGAAGCAAACCAGAATCTCTACTCCTCCTCATGAGGAATAAAGTACCTTTTCCCCAACTGAGAGTCAATGGACTTTTCACAGCTCCAATGGATTCTAGTTACTAAAATGTTCTATTAAAAGTATATCTGCCTCAAAGACTGACCATTATCTTAAGCAATACCTCTCTCAAGGACTGTTTGTTTATCTCTCACCCTGTGGGTCTCCAGCTGTGTCAATAACTAGTTGCTCACTCCCACAATTTCTGTTCCATATTTACCCTATCATATCCAGTAGGCAGAACAAATTGTAGGTTGAAGGGTTTGTGGCCCACTTCTTCCATTGGAAGTTTTGCCTCATTATAGGGCATTTCCCATTCAGACTCCATATCCCCTATTGCTAGGAGTCTTATCTATAGCCTTCCACATAGATTTCTGGGAGTTTCCACTGCTCTATGTTCTAACTCCTTCCAGAGATACCTACAGATTCCAGTATTCTTTCCCTTCATCCTCCTCTAGACCACCTGAACCCTCTAATTCCCAGTCTCATTCCCCCTTCCTGGCCTAGATTCCATCTTACATCTCTCGGACTGGCTGAGATCAAACACACAAGTGATATCTCAGGCTAAAGAGGAGGTGGAGCAAGGGGAATAGTTTTCTACTTCTGGTGGGACTGTAAACTTGTACAGCTACTTTGAAAATCTATATTGCAAGTTCTACAATAATTGGGAATCTTTCTACCCCAAGAACCAGCCATGCCACACCTGGGCATATACCCAAAGAACACTTCACACAAGGACACTTGTACAACTATGTCCACAACAGCTTTATTTATAATAGTCAAAACTGGAAATGGCATAGATGTTCATCAACCAAAAAATTGATAAAGAAAATTTTGGAAATTTATACAATGAAATTTTACCCAGCAGTTAAAAACAATTATATCAGGAAATTTCTTGGCAAATGGATGGTACTAGGAAAGATCATCCTTACTAAGGTAACCCAGACCCCAAAAGAAAAACATGGTATGTCCTCACTTTTAAGTGAATATTAGTAGTAAAGCAAGGAGAACCATGAAGTAATGCACAGACACAGAGAAGCTAAGTAACAAGAATGGCTCAAAGGTAAGGAGGGGGATGCATGAATCTCTCTGTGAAGGAAAAATAGAGAAACTGATTTTTACATGAATAGTCTATGAAAAATGATTAATACCAAGGTGAAAAAATGAATTATTATGGCTAACTGAAAAATCACCAACTAAAAGCTGTAAGTTTTAAAGAAATATTAGTGCATAGAATGGATATATGAAAAAACAACTTAAATCTAAAACTTAAAAATATTCATATATAGGAATGAACTGCACAATAGATCAATGCCATTTTAATAGAAAATAACTCTTATGTAACTTTATGAGCTCTTGAGTAATTGGTATGTCACAATTTGATACATTTCAATCTCCCTTTATCAAGTACATGTTGAATAGCTCGTTGGTGTCAGGTACAGTGTTTTGAAGCAAAATTAACACAGGATAATGTGTTTTCCTACTTCAGGAAAGCTGTAGCATAGTTGATCTAGTACTGCTCCATAGACTCAGATGTGCTGTAATACAAATTTATCCAGATTGGAAAGATCACCTTACTTACTAGGGAGAAGGATGCATGCTTAACTTGTTTTAAAAATATCAAATTTAATTTGGCTTAAGTGATTCATCTAGATTTTAAAATTAAAAAGCCATTCAGATAAAATACAATTTTTCTCTTCTGTAATATATTTTTAAATCATTTACTGTTTACTTTATGCCTTTGTCTCTTCAAATAAGTCACAGAGGATTTGATAATATTCAGGAGTTTCTGGAGAGAAGAGATAGTGACAAAAGTGATATTTGCAACCGTGGAAGGCTGTATAATATCAAATTGCGTCGAGTTATTTTTGGGACAGACCTTCAAAGTGTCCTGCTCATAGTCCATGCTGTTTTGACTCGAACAACTACATTGGGGTCTTTCATTAATTCTATTAGGGTGGATATAGACTGTATATCTAGTGATTTGAGCTGATTAGGCTCTGGGCCTTCCAAGATACTGCCAAAAGCCATCACTGGTGCATCCTGGTATTGCCAGTCAGGGTTCTTGTTGTGTTCTTTAATGAAAAGAAGGACATACATCACAATGTCATCTTCCCAGCAGGTAGATGGAAGCCTGAGGCACAACCCAGCTGCTTGACAAGGGTTCCAGTCATCATTGTCATGGTTTCCATCTTGATTCATTAGTGTCTGTGTGAGGATGGAAACCAGGTACTATAGCTCCCTTGGCGTAACACTTGTTGGTATGCTTTGGGGCTGTCCTTGTTCTGCTGTCTCTGAAGCCTCAATGGCCAAATTCATTTCCTCATCACAGACATTGGACAAAATTTCTGCTCCTTGTAGGGCCATTTGATCAATGTCACTTTTCATTGCTTCAACTGTGATTCTGTAAAGCGGGCACTTGTACCCTTGAGTCTAGACAGTGTGTGTCTTCACAGACCACCTGTATGACACAGTGCTTTTCTGACACTTTGTTGAACTTTGCCTTGATGTACTCCAGGAAATTCAGGAGTTCATTAGTAACAGCTAACTTCATATTGTTACTAGGTTATTCTTCTCTCATTCCTTGTATTATGGAGGTCAGAATCTCATTGTATTTATCTTGTCCCTGCTCTGGGTCTGTATCTTGACAAAGGTAACCTATAGCTTCCAATGGGAACTCTTTCATGTGCTCTGTGCTATTGGGGTTTGTAACATTGGCTACCAGCTGAGGAAGGAGTTCTTGCCACTGATTTATTGGGATCTCTGCACAGGCAACAGCAGCCACATATTGTGAAGGAAAACTAGACCAGTAAGTTCCTGTGCCCAATGTCTGCAAAACATAGTTCTTGACTTACCATCGAGCATTAGCATCAATAGGAAGTCAACTCTGCTGGGACTTGTGCCGTGATATCTGGATCTTTCCATGTTAAAGAGTTCTTGATTGGTAGACCAGTTGCAAATCTGGCAACTTGACTGTGTCCTGGATTTGCCAGCACTCTTCAGAGTTCCAAATGGACCTTGGGCAGGTTCTCTACAGCAGCATGCTCCAGAAGCTTCAGCAATTCTTCCAGCTCCCGGTGATCTGGAGACTTCTGCTCCAGGCAGCATCAGTTTGCTTCAGAGAAGATAAGGGGCTTTGAAGAAACTCCACATCAAATATACTTTCTTTGCCACTGGGAAAAAAAAAAAGTCCCTGCTTTGACTACAACAGCATGTTGTCCTAATTAGAAAAGAAGATAGCAAAAGAAAATGCCTGACAAATAATGTCAAGACAAGGAGGGACTGTTTTACAGAATATCCTGCTTCACAGAGAAGTCTGTCAGATATGCTAGGACTATAGGCTGAAGAGGGAACTCAACGTTGCAGAGGAAATTTGGGTGACTGTCCAGGCAGCCAGATATTTCTGTCATTATTCACATTCTTTTGGAAGCTACATGCTTGCATTTCTGCTTATGCAGTTAGTATTATTTCCTTCTTGGGTCTCTGAGGGAGTTAAAGATTACGATTACATAGTTGTAGTTTACCTTGTTTATCTGATGCATAAAGCAACTTTTGATAGAAAGTAAATTAGGTACAAGACTTTAGACCCACCAAGATAGGATAGATATGGAGTATTTTCTCTGATTTTTTCAAATGCAAACGACTAGACATTGTTGTATTTATTGCCTGTATATATTGTATATAGTTATCATACTGATTACATATAGTTTTGAATATATTATTTATAGCCTTCTTTTTAATATATAAAGCTTTAATAAATATTTAATAAATAAAGCTTTCCTGAAGATCAGAAAAGTAAAGCAGCAGCACTGGCCAAACTTAGAGACCAGGCAGCAATGGCGCACACCTTTAATCCCAGTAGCCACACTAGCTTGCCATAGATACCAGGCAGTAGTAGTAAAAGTCCTTAATCCCAGAACTAGAGAGGATTATAAATGGGAGGAGACAGTTTTCAGGCTCGGTGTCATTGTGAGGTTTTCTGGAGGCAAGATCACCACTTTCTTTCTTTCTTTCTTTCTTTCTTTCTTTCTTTCTTTCTTTCTTTCTTTTGTTTTTTGTTTTTTGGTTTTTCGAGACAGGGTTTCTTTGTAGCTTTAGAGACTGTCCTGGAACTGGCTCTTGTAGACCAGGCTGGCCTCGAACTCACAGATATCCACCTACCTCTGCCTCCCGAGTGTTGGGATTAAAGGCATGCGCCACCATTGCCCCGCAGGATCACCATTTTCACACTGAGGTTGAGGTAAGAGCCAGTGCCTACCTACTTTGCTTTTCTGATCTTCAAACAAGCTTTATTTATTTAAATACAAATGAAATACCACTACATATTTGTATTATGTAAACCCTATACGACTTATTCTTTGGATTTAAGATCTCACACATTAGTTGACTAAAGTAATGTAAATTAAGCAAAATGCATTTTATGGATTTTCATAGTTAATTATATGAAAAATGAATTATATAACCTGAATCTGTTAGGTATGTCAATAAAAGATCTGTTTGTCTATATAAAGGACATTATAGCACTTGACACTGTATTCATCAAGTGTGAATAGTTTCTCTCAAGGTACTTTTATGGAACCAAATGTCTCAGTAGGTAATATTCACATCTAAAGTGTCTCTCTTGTGTTCAATGACAGGTCCATTGAATTTACAGCTCCACTTTTCAGGATATGTTGGATTGTAACAAGCAATTTGAGGACAGTAGGAAAATACCTATGACTATAATTGCCTTTTCTTTACATTGGAATATTTTGACATCCTTATTTATATGCCTAAAGGCCAAAGGAACAAAGTATGTCATAATTATTTCTATGTCATTTGCCCATAGAAGATTACTATAAGTATTTTGTACACATGAACAAAACCAACATGTCACTTTTAAAGGAGTTTAATATTAAATACTAGTTTTTATAACACAAACAAGTTTATCACTTATTTGAGACTATTGCTAAGCTTTATACAGCAACAAAAACAGAAATCATATTTTATTCTTTGGCTTATGTCTCTTTTATCAGAAATTGTTGATATTAACCCATTCTATATACATAGTGCCATGGACTTTTTAGCTTTTCCCTTATTTCAGAAGTAGGAACCTTTTCTGTTTTAGCTCAATGCCAGTTTTGTGCTGACTGCCTGCTGCTTCCCAACTACATATCTAGGATTTTGTAGTTTAATTGCCACTTGCTCAGTGGTATTGTACATAAACACAGCAGCTGCTACTGTATGTTGGAATTGGCTCAGAAAAATCTATGGACACTGTTCAGCTTTTACTAAAAAGCCAAAAAAAAAAAAAAAAAGACCCAGCTGCATTCGTCTAACAGCCTGGCAATATAACACCGTCACACAAAGAGCTCAACCCATTGGAAAACTTCTTGCAATATATTTGAGACCATACCAGAGAAAAATGCATGGAGTCATGTGGACTAGTTTTAAAAACTTTTTGAAAATGAGGATTTTCTTTCTTTCTGACTTCCTTTCCAATCCACAAAGATCCTTAGATTTTGTTCATTATTATTCTGTGTGGCTACAGATTTCCACTAGAGATAAGAAAACTAATATGAAACTTGGATATCTTCCTGGTAACAGGTAGAGATTATGTTCTTTTTGGCTTTCCCAATTAAAAACTGAAATCAAAAGAAAAATTCAAAGAAACCTTCACTGTAAGACCTTTGCTAAGGCAGATCATATACTTTAATGAACTCTTTGGTGTATCAATGAGGTGATCACCTGATGTCGCATTTAAAACATAGCAATGACAAAAGAGAGAGAGGTGAACAAAGAAAGAAAACAAAACTCCCACTTTGAGATCATGCTGATATGTCTTAAGGTATATTTTTAAGGGTATATGCTAGAAAGACATTTTTTTATTTTTATATACAAGTACTACTCAGACATTTATAACAAAGAAATCCAAACCACCTCACTTTTTATTTCTTTGACTTGATATTTAACTCTGCTCTACAGAAGTATTTTTGAACTTCAGCATTTATAACCTAAAGTGGAATTCTCTGAAGAATAAAAATTCTCATAAAACATAGGAACTAGACTTTGTAGGTTCATAGTGAAATCTTCTTAGCTCCATGGTGTTATCTGGTTATTAGGTAAATTTCAAAGAGTCTAAGAATATCTAGAAAGAACTTAAAGTCAATTAGAAACATTAAGCTTTGTTTTCTTCCTGGATCCTTATATTTTAAAAAAGAACTCTCATCATTTTATCATCAGCAATTTCATGCAGGAGTGATATGCATTCTTATTATTATAATACCCCAATTCCCATCACATGTTTATTTGATCTAATTCTACTTAATCAGTCCCCTTTTGTACCAGTGATGATTTTCTGACAAACTGAGATTAATCAAGATTATCTGGGTTTGTAACTACTTAGTCTATGAAGCTCCTCAGTAGATAAATATTGAATACCCCTCTCCCTGAATCCATTATTAACAGGCACGCCAGCCAGGGGCTAGGGCCACATAAGCTCTGCCATAAACCCCTTGTTACTTGTTGATAGTTTCAATCTTATGTAGGCCCCGTGGAGACAGCTATAGTTAGGGTAATGTGATGGCCATGAGGTGGACCACATTCAGAATATGGCATTCAGAGTGCTTCACTTGAAACTATTTTATGATATTCGGTATTAGCTCCATGGCACCAAAAGTCCTGCCATTCATTTTGTTTTGTAGATGCACAGTGAGATATTTTTGGTGTAGGATGTTCTTCTGTATTTGTGTTGCTTTCATTGGTGAATAAAGAAAACTGCCTTGGCCTTTTGATAGGGCAGAAATCAGGTAGGTGTACTAGACAGAATGGAACGCTGAGAAGAAGGCAATGTGGCAGACGCCATGGTTCTCCTGCCCAAGACTGACACTGGTTATAAGCTTTCCTGGTCAGCAATGACCTCGTGGTGAACACAGATTAATAGAAATGGGTTAGATCAAGAGTGAGAGTTGGCCAAGAAGAGGCTAGATATAATGGGCCAGGCAGTAATTTAATTAATACAATTTCCATGTGGTTATTTCGGAGTTTAAGCTAGCCGGGCGGCTGGGAGCCGGGAGGCCTGGAGCCTGGAGTTGGGATGGGGCTGCTGCTCCCCTCTTTACTACAAATTGGCTGCCCAACATGGTCAACTGACTCCATGTAAAACCTGAGAGGGCTTACAAAAGGAGTTCTAGACACAAATATAGAGGTTAGCACAGTTGGCAGTGTGCCATAGCTCCTTTAAGACAGAATTTCCTCACTCAGCAGCCACAACTGTAAAAAAAGCTGCAACAGTTTTAAAATGCAGGGTTTCTGGGCTATGCTACCAGCACCATCTCTGGCTCCTGCTGGAGATAGAGCATTTGCATGGGGTTTTGTGACTAAAGTGTTTCAGCTTGCTTGATGGCAATGTGGACTGCTCTGTGCCTGAAACTGTGAACAGCTCAGGGGCACCAAATCACTCTGAGGCACTCCACCACACTGAACTGTGCTGATCTCAGGCAGGAACTATTGTAATTATCATAATAACAGCACAGTTAAGGGCAGGAAACAGGCAGTACCGGATTACCCCTACATGGCACAACTTAAGTTTTTAAGAACTGCTTAGCATTTTAAGAAGTGCTCCTGGATAATAAAGAATTACAGATTCAAAATAGGACAGATTTAGACATAAAAGACCTCTAAATGGGACAAACTGTTGAATAAAAGTACATAGTAGGCTTAAAAGAGAAAACAAATAAAGAGTATAGAGAGATGCTTAAAAAAGGGTAAAGTCTTTAAAGAGACAGAGTACACATAGTCAAAGATTAAAAAAATAAGCCATGTAAAAATGGAAAATGCATAAAATGTCTGGATTAAGTATTTTATTATGTTTTCATTTTATGTAATTTGCCAATCTGTCTTCTTGATATGCACTGGCTTAGTACTTGCCACACTTCATGTGTGGAATCATTTCTTCATTTATCATAATGACACATATAGATCTTCTCACTATTAGTGCAGCTCCTTCAAAGCCATAGCTTTGACCTGTGCAATCCAGATGTTTCTTTCCCTTTGTTTAGTATTTACAGTACAACTACTTACATATTTATTATTTCAAAATGACTTACTTTTCTAAATAGAAAAACATTTTTTCTCTTATTTTTCTATTTTATTTATAATTACAATACAGTTTTTTTCACAACTATAATATAAACTACTCAATATAAGAATAAGTAAAATCCTATAATTTTCTGAACATAGACCCACTTTTTAAATTTTACTTCGCTTATCCAGGTGGTGGTCGCTCACATTCTTTAATCCCCGCATTTGGGAGGCAGAGGAGGACAGATCTTTGTGAGTGTGAGGCCAGCATGATCTGCAAGAGCTAATTCCAGGACAGGCTCTAAAGCTACAGAGAAAACTTATCAAAAAAAATAAAAGATAAAATAAAAATTTACTTCCCTTACTTTTGTCTATTTTATTGCTTTAAATTTCATTATAAATTCTATGTCTTTGAAACATATCAAAGTATCTCACATACCATTTAATACTTTATTTGACTATCTTAAGCATCATGTTCTCAAGTTTAGATGTTATCACGGTAATTTTTTTTCGTTTGTTACATTACCTTCTTCAGCTGCAATCTTCTATACATTCGTACCAAGCCCAGTCCTTCATTTCTTTGCTTATTCTGCTTCTCTCCTAGGCAAAACATTTTCTGTAGTCATCGACATTTTGAGGGATTCAATCTAACTCATCTACTTTTGAAAGTTGAATAGAATATTTCTGTTAATTTTAAATATATTGTTTCTTTTATTCTTTAATTGTGATAACTACAGAAGGTGTGGAAACATTTTGCAAAGTTTTCAAAACATTCCAGTCTTCCATGAGTCTCAATAGCCTTAGAATTTCAATTTTTTTTTCAGAAAAAGTTATAAGATGCATGTGCACATTGGGATTGTTGCCTTTAGGAAACACAATATGCTTCTTTCTATGAACGATCAGCTCCAAAAATGAGTAATCTTAAGCCTCTGTTACAAAATAATCTATAAAATAATTTTTAGAGAGGAAAAAAATAATTTTAGCTCATAGTCACTTGGCTGCACTGGTTTAAGAATGTGGTGAAACAGAACATCTTGGTGTTTGAAGCAGGAAAAAGAGCAGGGCTATTCTCATTGATGGCATCCAGAAAGGAATGAGAGAGTGATAGAGAAAAGACCAGGTTCAGCCCATTCGCCTATGAGAAAATGATAAGTCATTTGTATTTCAGTCACCTTCTAACAGCTCCATCACTGAGTACCAGTCCAAATAGTCATCACATGCTCATCGAGGGAAACTGTAGAATCAAATAATGACTCATTTCTTAATTTGGTTCAAGGATGACACTCATGAGGATACTGAACACAAAACCCATAATTATCTTTGAAGACAACTGTCAAAATTCATGACTTTTGCAAGGTAAAATTTATTAAACTATAAGTAGAATATATATATATATATATATATATATATATATATATATATATATATTCAAAATATCCCCTGAAAAAAGTCACGAATCATATTTCTGAATCATGAGCATTAATAGATGTCTCCAGGACACATCACACATTTTCCATTATATTGTACATGTTTAGACTGATGGTTGTCTAGAATTAAGATTTTCTTTCATGTGGTATGGGGGATAGGAAAGTTCTACAAGTAATCACATCTCTAGTGTACTAGAAAAATTCTATCACCCAATAAATGTGTTTCTTGTCAATAATTTCTAAATTCAAAATAATAATTATAAAATAATGCAAAAAGCTGATTTTTTCATTAAAATAATTGTTTTGATATGAGAAGAGATGAGATGTTTCCTATTACAATCAGAGAAAACACTGGCTTAGAATCTTCAATGAATTATCCAGAAATACCAAGTTCCTTGGCATTAAAATAACACAATGTTTAGAATGCTCACAAAAAATTAGTTACTATTTTGAAATATCAAATTTTGAATTTTAAAGAATTTGCAACTTGTATATATTGCACCTCTTATTCCCAATGCTTATTGTGACTTGCTGTATTCTAATTCCATACTCATTAATGCATTTAAAAGCAACATGGAGGCAAATGTTAAAGTTGATAAACTAAATTAATTCAAATTGAAAGGAAAACTTTTATAAAATATTCTTATCTAAAGTGTCATAAGAAATTTTCCTGAATAATAAAATATTTGCAATAGGGTGATGTCACTAGTTAATATGCATTGTGATAATGAATCAATGGAAACAAGAGTTGTTCACATTAAAAAATTAATCAAATATAACTTTAAAATTTAGAGATCTAGTGAAATTATTCAGTCAGTAATGCTGGCTTTGAAAAGTAAGGTCCTTTGTTCAATATCCAGAACTAAAACAAAAACAACAAAAAAAGGGCCAAGAAAAGTAGATCCTATAGATTTCCAGTACTGGGGAGAAGCAAGATACCTAGTGCTTGCTGTCTGTCTGTTTAAAAGAAGTCTCAGAGAGGTCCAGGTTAATTAGAGACACCTTCCTCTGGGGGAAGCAGGGTGGGTGGATATACACAGCACCAGTTTCCAAGTTCTTTTGTACTCCTTAGTCTTCAAAAACTTTTGACTACAGTTATTCATATGAGTCTGCTTTTCCAATATAGTCTTCTATGCTTTTTCTCTAATATGCCAGGACCTTCTAGCTCACTATTTGATACTTAACTGCATATAAAGAAAGATACATATATATATATATATATATATATGTATATATATATATATATATAATCATGTGATTTAATTCTATATTCCACACATGATTGTTTGCCATTAGCTCTCTAGGCATGTCAGAATGATTGTCCCTAATTATAGTATTTTAAATTATACTCTTTAGTACTGTCCTCTTTCCTGATATGGGTCAGTTTGTATGTAGAAAACAACTTTGTGTGCTTTGAATATACAAATACATTGATTCACATAGGACAACCATGAATTCACTTCTACCCATGTGACATAAAAAGCAATAAAGGATGTATAATACAAAATTCAGTTTTGTTACAAGGAATTTTTCAAAACATGGTGCACGTTAAAATTCCTTGTTTAGAAAAATCAGTGAGTATCCTCTAATTACTTTCATTCCTAAAACACATTTCCAGTGACACATAGGTGATAAAAAACCTATTTTGGAGAAAAAGAGAAAGAGGAAGTGGAAAGCAAGAGCACTTGACATTCATGTGTATCATGGTTAACATGATGTTGCAAAGGAAGCAGTGGACATGAGATAAGGTCATGCTATCTGTGGAACTCATCAAGCCCAACAAACTTATAAAGTCTATACACCAATTTCTCCTTGACAGTCTTTCATATCAGACCCACCAGGGATTAACTTTCGATTCTAAAATACTGTTTAATCTTACATGCTTTGGTATATTTTGAACTTCTTTCACTGATTTGTAATATCTTTCTTATTACTTGAATTTCTATTTTAATTATCCTTCATATTTCTATGTATTATCATTCTTTGAACATTCTTAAGTGAAATAACCTTTCAATTTAAATAATAAAATGATTTAAAAATATCCTCTAGCTATATGCATCTTCCACTTTTTTCTAAAGACACAGCTGGATTTATCTCCAGGATGAAATGTTGATGTCATATTCCAAAGGTTCAATAGATCTTTTGACATATTTAAAATGTTATAGTCATCAAAATTAAGTATGCACTTATCAAATAATACATTTGAAGTACAAGTAACTACTTGGGAGCTGGAAAAGGGCTCAGTCTTTAAGTACGCAGATTGCTATTACAGAGAACCAGAGTTAGGTCACCAGCACTCAACAGGCAGCTCACAATTATCTCTGACTCTAGACTCAGGAGTTTTAAAGACTCTTCTGGACAATGCAAGCATAAATTCAGCCAATTATATACATGCATATACAAGATAAGATAACCATATACATAAACTAATGCACTCATTTTTAAAAATAAATAAAGAAATATAATCAACCAGATAATTGATGTTATAATATTGTAAAATTATTGTAGTGGATTTTTAAAGTAAATCAAACTATGCCTTTTTTCTTTATTTAACAAACAGAATTTAGGAATTCTTAAAATACAATACCTAAATCAATCTCCTTGTGTCATTACAGAGAGCAGAGAACAGGCAGTTAGTTACTAGCGTGTTCTTTGAGGAACATCCCAATAAATTCTGTTGCCTTGGAGGGTTTGTAATGGAATGTACTGCTGTGAAAGAGAGATCATTGAGTACTCCAGTGCCTTGTGAGAATCAGATTTGCATCAAAAGTGCATGATCATAGCTAGTTCATGGCATTTTACTCAGCCCCCTCATTTAGCTGTAAATTAAAAATTGTATTTAGTGGCAATTTTCATTGAATTTAGTTTTTAAATTCTTTGCATAGTAAGTGATTAGTGATTGCAATTTAATTCTCCCTTCTAAAATGTTTTCTGTACATTGAGTATGCATACTAACATATATCATACACAACCTATGATGCCAAGCAAACATGTTCACAAAAAAAATGGAGATAAGGAACACACTGATGGTATGTAGGGACATTTAAATAAACTCAGCCTCAAGTGCAGATAACACTCAGAGTTATCTGTGTGACTCTAACTCAGTCTATGATCAGCACCAATACAAATCTCTCTAGACAAAAAGAAGCATTAGAGATTTCAGTTTGATTTAAGGAACTAATATATAGCTTTATAACGAATTTGTTCCATCATATTTCCATTTCTCAATCCCATATTGAAATATCGCCACCGACCTCAGCTCAGAAAGCTCAGCTTCTTTGTTTGGGAATTAACTGCACTAGCTCTGTGTCTCAGGAGCTCTGATTACAATAAGGCATTTTGAATGTCTAAATATAGAAAACAACTACCTGTTGTTCCTCGAATTCACTTTTAATTTCCTTGTACCAGAGATTATTACTAAATGACATAATTTCAAAATGATTTCCATTTTTCATACGTTATTTTAAGATCATCATAGTGTTCATATTAAGAACTGCAGATCTGAGACCGGGCGGTGGCGGGGCACACCTTTAATTCCAGCACACGGGAGACAGAGGTAGGCTGATCTCTGTGAGTTCAAGGCCATTCTGGTCTACAAGAGCTAGTTCCAGAACAGGCTCCAATGCTACAGAGAAACGGAGAAACCCTGTTGCAAAAATCAAATAAATAAATAAATAAATAAATAAATAAATAAATGAATGAATGAATGAATGAATGAATGAATGAATGAATGAATGATAAAACAGCAGACCTGGATGACACCTCTCTGCAACTGGTGAAACCATATGCAGACCCACAGTCGAACATTATCCCGAGTTCAGGGAATTCAACAGAAGAGAAGAAAGGATTTTAGGAGTCAGAAGGATGAAGAACACGGAAAGAAAACTCACAGAATCCACATACCTAGGTTCACAGAGACGGAACCGACAAATGGGAACTGTCTGGGATTTACCTAGGCTCTCTGCATCTATGTTACAATTGTGTAGCTATGTTTCTTGTGGAACTCTGAATAGGGGAAACGGGGGCTCTCCCTGACACTTTTTGCAGGTTTTTTTGGACTCTACTCTTCATGCTGGGTCGCTTTGTTCAGCCTTAAAGGGTGGATAGGAGCTTAGTCTTACTGCAACCTGATCTGCCACGTTTTGTTGATACTCAATGGGGGACCTGCCCTTTCCTAAACAGAAACAGAGGAGGAATGCTGTGGAGGGTTGAAACAGAAGGTAGTGGTAGGAGGGACAGGGCGGAAACGTCAGAGGGGAAACTGATGCCAGGATGTGAAAAAATAAATAAATTTATTTTTTGAAAAAGAAAAGCAGACCTAGGACTTTCACTCTAGATTGTTGGTACCTAAATGAGCATGAGCGAAAAGTGGAGTTCATTTTTATTGTTAACCTGCGCTTTTCTTGGTCTGATAAATCATTTTATTTTATAACATGTTTTCCTTGTATATGCAAAGGTTAACAAACTCAAATCAAGTAATTATTTACAAATTAATGACCATCTCCCGGTTGATAGTCTAATAATAATTCGTCGTAGAATTCATCAAAATTTATATTTCCCTTTGAAATGGGCTCATTCCACATGGAGTCCCTAAGTGTCACTGTGATTCATCTAAGCTCTTTTCTCCATTCATGAAGAAAAACTTTTGAATCTGAGATAGTCTTTCCACTCAGACCTCTAAATAAAGATACATGAAGTCACAAACAACTAAAGAGAACACAACCACAGATATTCATTTTGTTGTCACATAACATAAATAAGAAATAAAGTTGTAATATTAAGAACCATTGGAATTTGGGATGGCTCCTTGCCATAGCAAAGCCTAATGAAAAATTATTCTTTTACAGAATGTATCTGATTAATTAGCTATGAAAAATTACTCTGTAGAATGAGTAATCTGCATACTAAACAGCGATAAAGAAAGTTTTTCATCACTCTATCAGGACTGATACTTGAAACATTAAAATACTTTCTAATTTTTCTAAGCCAAAAAGGAAGAAAATTATAGGTAATTATTCTCTTTTACATGCCATGTTTGTGATTATTGATGACATTGAGTATCTGCTCATGTATATTGTTTTCATCTCTGCAAATTGTGTCAGGCGGGGATAAGGTGTTTTTTATGAAATTTAATATCTTCCTTAAACTGTACAGACTCATCTTTTCTCTCCTTGATTTGTGGCACCTAGTTTAATGAATATTGAGTCTATCTCAGTTTTTCATTTTGGATTATTGCTCTATTTATCTATACCTGTGAAAATGTTTGCTACTTTTATTGCTATGACATTAGCACTGGAGAAAGTTTTCTTCATTTATTAGAGGCTATCACGTATTGAAATTTTTCAGTAATCATACAGACATTTTAATGTTTAGCAGTTCCCACATGTTTCTGAAATATTACTGAAATTCAGTTTATTTGTGGATTAATTGTTATACCATCCACATATAAATTTACATTAATTTCTCAAAACAGCGGACCTAACTGCCATCAAAGCTTCTGTCTCTCCAGATATTCAGCTCCTTTAAAATTGTGCTGATTTTTAAAAATAATATCTTGGTTTAAATTACTTCTAAGTATTGGCTGTTGCTACTGCAAAGAAAGTCTTTTATAGGTTGAGATATATTTATAAATTTTAAATTTTCCTGATTGTGGTGTTTTTGTATATCTCTCTCCTACCTCTGCTTTGGGTAGATAATAGGATTATCTTCAAAAATGATGATTTCAAATGTTATTAAAAAAAACAAAGAAACAAAGCAAAACCAAATGAAAAGATATAAGTCTTCAAGTCTACTTACCTGTGTGGCAAAATCAGTTAGGAAAACCCATGCTAGCACACTCTCTGATGAAAAGGCAAATGTCAGTGATTGTATCTAAGTAAAAGATAATCCCAATTAGAATATAACATTAATAAGTTCTGCTATTGCTTATATCTCCATAGCAAATAATACATGTTTTTATTTAAAATAATATTTTCTCTGAAATCATAAATAATAATGGAAATCAAAATATCTTAATATTTAAAGAAAATTGTATTTTTAATAAACAAAGTATTGCAAAATGCCCAGGCTATTATTATCTTAGCCCACTGCTAAGTTGAAGTTAAAAGGAAGACTTATTTTCTTAATAATAAGAGTTCATGTATTTTGGGAATCATATTACAAGTAATTGAAGTTAATAATTTTATTTTTCATGCCTATATATGACTTAAATCTTTATTTCAACTTTATAAATCTGTTACTTTACTTTGAATAATGAAACTTGATATTGAAAATTATGTAATATCTTATGAATCTAACAAAACACATTTTTCAATCTAAAATTTGGACTTGAATTTTTAAGAATAAGACATTGCAATTGTTTGACTTATATCTTACTGAAATAATTACAAATCAAATGATGTAACGATGTGACTACTTTGTCAAATTTATTAATCTTCAGTAAATTTTAACAAACAAGAATGGTTTGCTCTGTTTAACATCTGTGTATACCCATGGACATAATTAAAATCATTCTTCAATTAATGTATCAGATGAATAAGAAAGACACTGTTAGTTATTTTTATATTATCTTCTAGGTTGAAAATATAGAGCAGAATTAGGATAGAAATTGAAATCAAGCTATGGATATTATTTCAAGGGCAGTATTGAAATAATTTTGTCAAAATGCATAATACTGTAGAGAGTTGAACTCCAGTCTCCTCCTTCCCTAAGATGTCTTTGAAGTGGAAATGATGTGAACCTTTAATGTCTTGTCCAAATAGTAAGGTGTAAAGATATCAAAGGTATGCTTGGCTAGAGATAAGAAGCATTACAAATACAGCTTAGATGGGCAAGTTTAACATGCGTAGTCCCAACAGAATAACACCAAGATAAAATGGCCAGGAATTTCAAATGGTCATGCAGCAGTAGTTAGTCATGTCTTCTTTACATGTTATCATATAATAGTCATTACATAGGGCTCTATTATGTTAGTAGGGCTGTTGTAACCAATGTGTGTCAAAATTGTTACCTAAATTGCCACTAAGTTCTAGAAATGTCCCTGAAGAATTACTGTTTGATAAAATTTCTACAATAACAAAGTTTTCTATTCCTGTGGCTTTACATCTTTAGATGCATCTTGTACTGCTACTATTTTTGCATGAATAAACATAGAAATTGGTGAAAGCTTTTAGAGTCTACGTTAACAATAAGTGCCAAAGTTAACAAAGGTAAAGGAAACAACACATTGAAGGAGCTTCTCTGGAAAACTACAGAGAGCAAATGTACTCAAACTAGAAAGGGTGAAATACTTAACTCTTAAATAAACATTGAACACTTAGAAACCTTCCCTCTGCTTTCCCTGAAAGCATGTTTGTGAGGGAGTTTTTCTGGAATATTATTGCTTGCTATCTTTCTTCACTTGTTAGCTAGAGGGAGCATTTTGACAAAGGCAAAGGGAACATGCACTGGGCCTCAATAAGGGAAACTGAAACCTAAGATCTGGACAGCTGAGACCAGCAGGATGATTCTATTGAATACAGATTCATTGATTTTCTTCTTTCTCAGGAAGACACTATTCCATTTGCTCTGTCAAAACCTTTGCTTATAGCCCATGTAGGTGCATGTTTCTTGGGAAGAAAAAGATTAGTGCTATTATTTAAACACACGTGATTCTTTTTTGTTCCTTTGTTCAGATAAGAGTTTTGGAAGACAATTTAGCTTTTACTCAAGTTGTACTATTAAGTAAATATATTTTAAAGCATACTGTAAATAATTTCATTAACAAAAGTGTATGAAAATATATTCATTCATCTATATCAATTTTCTATATATAAACTTTTCACTTCCTAAATATTGACACATATTTGTTAAATGACAAAGATTTTAATCTGTGGTAGCAATGGATAGTTAGTATAAGATAAAAGGAAAATGGAGACTAAGTAGAAGGGGTTAGAGTAAGAAAAAGGGAGAAGAGGCAGGTCCAACTAAAGGTAGAATAAATGAATGAGTTGAAGGAGTACAACAAGACAAATAGAAATAATATAAACATTGGGAATTCAGAAGAGGAATATCATTAGTTCCACAGATATTTTCTTAGAGAAAGCTTGCTATAATTCCCCTAAAAATATAAACAAATAATAAATAACACTAAAATAATAGCAAAGCAAAATCAGCCAGAGAGGATCAAACTTATCCAGTAAGTTGAAATTGGATGTTTATTAAAGAAAGTCAAAATTGGGCAGAGAAATGATAGTAGGAAGATATTCCATATGAGTTCCCTAACATTGATGCAGTTACTCAGTCTGTTTGTGTATAGTCTCTGGCATGGGTATAATTGCCATATATCTCTTTATGCAGTCCATTCCATTCTAAGGTTCAGGCCATACTCCCAACTTGCAGAAAACTCTGAGGTTGTGTCTCAAACATTTCCTCATAGAGCAACAGCAATTGATAAACTACTTCAAATTTTCAATAAACTGGTGTCCAGTACAGAGAAGATTTTCCAAATGTTTACCTACCATTCTTTCTTTTCTCTATTACTGAAAACACAGAGAAAATTGTATGAGTCTGTATCATTGCCTTAAGCCTTGTTTCTTACCTTATGCTGTTGTGCTTAAGCACATGAGTTGGAGAGCTCACCCGAACTGGAGCTGTATCCTTCTAAGGAGACTCGATACCCTTTCTCGTGTACATTTTTAGAGGTTTTTTTCCTTTCTTTACTGTGAAACTACTGTTTCTCTGCAATCATATAAATATGATGCTAGATGATCTCTCATAGTTTCCAATCTGCTTCCTGGAGATCCCAGCAGTCAGAGTCATTTTGGGAAATCTTAGTCTTCACTTCTTACATATACCAATGAAAAGTGAAATCTCCATCTCCACAATTTCATAGAAATTCCATAACCTTATCTAGGAGTTCATTGCTCTCAAGTAGTACAACAAGTATTTGAGAATCATGTTGCCGTTGCACTTAAATAGTACAGTAGGTTACAAAATAGAAATATTTAGAACTGAATGAAACATTTTCTTTAGAGACAGTGTCACTGAAAGTAATCCTGACTGTCCTGGAATGTACTGTATGATCCAAGCTGCCTTTAATGCCCAGAGACACACCTGACTCTGATTCCCCAGTGCTTGCATTAATGGCACACATTGCCATGCCCCACAGGATCTTCTTCTGGTATCAGACTTTCAAGAAAAAAAATTGCACTCATTTCCTGAAAGTGAGAGTTTGTGTGTATTATATTTTTCCTTTTTATTGAATATCGGTCCTTCTCTAATATAGCACACCTCAACCTTGGCTTCCCCTCCTCCACTTCAAATAATTACCCTCCCTCCTCTTCTCTTCCACAGCTCCACAACCCCTCTAGTTCCTCTTCAGAAAAGAGTGTGTCTACAAGAGATGTCAAACAAATAGAATGAAAGAAGGCACAGTAAGACAAGGAAAAAGTCATCCTATTAAAACTGGAAAGAAAATCCAGTATAATTTACTGTCTGTGAGAATGAAGGCAATTTGACTAAAAAACTTATGACTGAATATTCACAAAAACAAATTGAGTCCTTAGACTTTAAAAAGTATTTCATACTATGAAGTCAAAGAGATACTAGATTCCCAGGTATATCTTCTCTAAATAATGAAAATAACTATTAATTTTTATTGAAAAACTCATAAATGACAAAAAGCCTCAGAAGAATATCATTCTAATATTGTAATATTCTAATATTGTATTAACTACCCCCTCAGTGTACTCAAGTGGGTTATGTACCTTCAAGGACAGCTATTTTACAATTAGATTGTCAAATAATCACCAAGGGATCTTATTAAAGTTTTGTTATGAGAGAGCTGTTCTAGCCTGGAGACTGAGGACCAGCATTTCAGACAAAAGTCCAGATACTATTTAGGCTGTTGTTTTTCTAAAACACTTCAGAACAGGAAATGTTCATCCTGCCATTCTCATAAAATCCACAAAACTATATAATATTCATGGAGGAAAATATAAAATTCAGGCCTTTGTATTTCTTATTGGTTATATAAGAGTTATAGGATGATTTTCCAGTTTTATTTTGTATTTTCATAAAGATTTATGGCTAATATCTATTGACTCATGAGAGGAACTATCAGTCAAATTCGATCTTAAGAATTCAGATATTATTTATGGTCTTTTTTTTCTACAGCTATCTCTGTCACTTACCATTGTCATAACATAAAATGAATTCTTATTAAAAATTCATAACTCCCTGCAATTGTACAACATCAAAGAACTTCCTTCAACTTTATGCAAACTTTACAAAGAAAGGGAAATAAAATAAATTTCTTTCTTGAAACTTTGGGAAACCAAAATGGAGACATATATGAAATATTGAAATTTTGAACCAGGATGGGCAGGGTCCCATGTCACTACAGTGAGGCAGAAACATTGTATTTTTTAGTAATAAATGAACACTATTAAACACTACAGCATTTGTGTGTTGATGGTGAAACTTGTGTGAAATCATTGCTTATGCTCTCAATAATAGAAAGGTGTGGTCAATAAAATTAAGTACAATATTAGACAAGTTAATAATGCCAAAGAACAAAGACATTCATTAAGGTATTTATGATACTACAGTAATAGTGTTTATTTCAACATGTCCTTTATTATATATAATTTATGATTCTTCACTTTTTCAGTTATACAATTTCTTTTAAGGTTTTAAACAATTCCAAACAATAGGAACCTTAAAAACCTGAGGAAGCTTAAAAATTAATTCAAGACACAAAAGAACAGAGTTCAGCATGGTTGGCTAGTAACAATTTCTTGGATGGGCTTTGTTTGCTACAAGCAAGCAGAGGCATGGCTCCTTTAAGAGAGGTTTTCCTAATTCAGTCTTAGCAGGAAAAAGGCCAAGCTGCTTTGAAATGGTGCCTTTCTTGGCTGTGCTGCCATATTTGATTCACCTTAAGACCCAGCTATAACACGCTTGGGTATATACCCAAGAACACTACATCCTACGACAAGGTTGGTTGGTCAACCATGTTTATTGTAGCTCTATTCCTAAAAATCTGTAACTAGAAAAAATACAAATGTCTCTCAACGGAAGAATTGTAGTAATGAGGAGTGTGGGCTGTGTCCTTCCGCCCAGCTCCTGGCCATCGGCTAGCTTATACCCGAAATAATTACACAGAAACTGTATTCATTGAAATACTGCCTGGCCCATTATCTCCAGCCCCTATTGGCTAACTCTCACATCTTGCTTTAACCCATATCTAGTAATCTGTGTATCACCACAGGGTCGTGGCTTACCGGGAAGATCCTAATCTCTGTCCATCTCAGGCCAGAGATTCATTGCATCTGCCACACTGCCTTCTTCCCAGCATTCCATTCTTTTTTCCCCACCTAGCTAAGTTCTGCCCTATCAAAAGGCCAAGGCAGCTTCTTTATTCAACCAATGAAAGCAACAGAAATACAGAAGGACCTCCTACACCAAAGAATGAATAAAGTAAATGTGATATATTTATTTAATGGTGTTTTACTCAGATATTAAAAATTAATGTCATCATAAAATGTCATCATAAAAGTAGAAAAAATCTTCCTGAGTACAGTAAGCCCAATTCAGTATGATAAATATGATATTAAAGATTCATTTTAAGTGGATATTAGCCATTAAGTAAATTATATAAAAAAGCTACAATTGGTAGATATAATATATATTATAATATATAATATAGGTCTATATAAGATACATATATCTTCCTGGGCAGTGGAAATAGAATAGATTTTGTGGGAAGACTCAGGGCTCCTGGACACATGATGGTAATGAGAGAGACAGGTGCAGGGAATACTGTATGAATGGAGAGAATGTCAGGAGAGACAGCTGGAATTGGGGTCATTTAGGGTTTGCTGTGGAAACCTAGTAAAGTAGAATCTTCCTGGATTGTATGAAGGTGATTCTAATAAACATTTGGAGAAAAGGAGAATAGTGAGTCTCAACTGGGCTTTTTTTTTTTTTCTTCAGGTAAGGCTTCCAGTGGCTGACTGGGTTCCATTCAACTGAGTTGTTGGCCAGGGTTTTCTATGGAAACCCCCAACCAATTCAGGGTGTTACTAAGAAAAAGGGTTACTCTCTGCAAACAGACAGTATGGCCCTATTGTGGAGGACAAAACATACACAACTCATTGAATATGGAGAAGCTGAGATGATGCCTATATAAGAGCTTCACCCTAGTTTCTAGTGTCTTTGGTGCAACACACATTGCAGACTACCAAAATGGAAACCTGGACACCAAACCAGCCACAAAAACTTTGACCTATAATCCCTCCTGCATACAAAATATTCTAGGGCAATTGTGGCACATAATTTGTGAGGATAACCAACCAATGGCTGATATGACTTAAGGCCTACTGCACAAGCAGAAGCCCATAACTGACAAGACTTGTGTAACTAAGAACCAGAGACTAGATAGCCCAGAGACATATAGCAAAAGCAAACACTAATGGTCTTTTTAAAAAAGAACAGTTTTAAAAGAATAACTCCTATGATCCTTTGCTGTACCCTTAGCTCAGTGCCTTATCCTGTTGTCATCAGAGCAGTTTCCTTCAGCAAAAGCAGATGGATCTTAGTTAAGGTTTCTATTGGTGTGAAGAGACACAAAGACCATGGCAACTCATATAAATGAAAAAAAAATTAATTAGGGTGTCTCACTTAATAGTTTTAGAGGTGAGTCCATTATCTTCACAGAAGGAAGCAAGGTAGCATGCAAGGAAACATGGTGCTGTAGTTGAGAGTCCTTATATCTTGATCCAAAGACAACAAGAAGTGGTCAGACACTGGGCAGTATCTTGAGCATACATGAGTCCTTAAAGCTTGCTTTGACAATGTCACACTTCCTCCAACAAGGCCACACATACTCCAACAAAGCCACAGCTCCTAATGGTGTCACTCCCTTTGGGGACACTTTCTTTTACACCTCCACAAGGTGAGAACAGATGCAGATACCCGCAGCCAGACATTATGTAGAGAGAATCTAAATGAAATGTCTCCATCAGTCTCTTCCCTCCAAGCTCAGGGAAACCATTAGGAAGAGGAAGAAAAAAGATTATAAGAGCAAGAGAACAAGGCCCTCTAAATCAGTTAAGTAAGGCATATATGAGCATATGAAGAGAGAAGCAGCAAGTATAGGGTCTACCAATTATTGTGCATACATATTATAGCTATTAGCTTAATATTTTATAGGTCTTGCAACTGTGAGAACAAGTGTTTCTCTCACACTTGAGTCTGCTCATTTTTTCTCATGATGGGTAGCCACGTCCAGTTTCATATAACAGTTTTGTCTCATTTTATTTTACCTGATCATGTTTGATTGTCATGTCTTAGAAACTATTTTTTTTTCTAATGAGAGCTAGATTGGGAGTAGATCCAAGGAGGAGGGTAGTTGGTAAGGAACTGAGTGGAATAGAGAGTGAGAAAACTAGAATTCTGATATATTGTATTTGAAAAGTATCTATCTTCAATAAAAAATTAAAATCAGAAAATCATATAGCTTTGATATCAATGAGTTTTAGATATAGAAGATTTCACTTTTCATTTTCCAATGCAATATATTGTCAAAAAATAATTCTGCAATTTCAAATCATTTTTATACACAACATGATTTGAAATTGCAGAATTATTTTTTGACAATATATTGCATTGGAAAATATATATGTAATAAAATTTATAATATATGATAATGTATAATTCACAAATAATATATATTTTTAAAATGGAAAAAAGAAAGGATATTCAACAAATGGTGCTGGCATAACTGGATATCAATATGTAGAATTCAAATAGATCAATATCTATTGCCATGCACAAAACTCAAGTCCAAATGGATCAAAAACCTCAACATAAAGCCAAGCACACTGAAATTCATAGAAGACAAAGTTGGAAGTACATTAGAACACACTGGCACAGGAGAACACTTTCTAAATATAACCCCAGTAGCATAGACACTAAGAGACATAATTAATAAATGGGACCTTTTGAAACTGAGAAGCTTCTGTAAAGCCAAGGACACAGTCAACAAGATGAAACGGCAACCTACAGAATGGGTAGAAATCTTCACCAATCTCACATTGGACAGAGGGCTGAACTCCAAAATATGCAAAGAATTCAAAAAATTGGTCATGAAAACAACAAATAATCCATTAAGAAATGGGGTACAGACTTAAATTGAGAATTCTCAACAGAGGAATTTAAAATAGCCAAAAGACAGTTAAGGAAATGCTCACTATCCTTATCCATCAGAGAAATGCAAATCAAAACAACTTTGATGTTCCATCTGACACCTGTAAAAATAGCCAAGATCAAAAACACTGATGACAACTTATGCTGGAAAGGATGTGGGATATTGGGAACACTACTCCATTGCTAGTGGGAGTTCAAACTGGTACAGCCACTTTGAATATCGGTATGGTGATTTCTCAGAAAATTAGGAAACAACCTATCTCAGTACCCAGCAATACCACTTTTGGGTATATACCCAAAGAATGCTCAATCATACCACAAAGACATGTGTTCAAGTATGGTCATAGCAGCCTTATTTATCATAGACAGAACCTGGAAACAACCTATATGCCCCTCTACTGAAGAATGCAGGAGGAAAATGTAGTACATTTACACAGTGGAGCACTATATTGTGGGGCAAAATAACATCTTGATGAATTTATGAAAGATCGTATTCAGTGAGGTAACCCAGATATGAAAAGACAAATGGATTAACGACCTCAACATAAATCCGACCACACTGATCCTGACAGAAGAGAAAGTGGGAAGTAGACTGTAATATGTGGGCACTGGAGACCACTTCTTGTGTAAAACCCCAAGAGCACAGACAATAAGAGCAACAATGAACAAATGGGATCTCCTGAAACTGAGAAGCTTCTGTAAAGCAAAAGACACAGTCATTAAAACAAAAAGGCATCCTACTGAATGGGAGAAGATCTTCACTGACCCCACATCAGACAAAGGTCTGATCTCCAAAATAAACAAAGAACTCAAGAAACTAGATATTAAAATTCTAAATACGCCAATTTAAAAAAGGAGTAAGGATCTGAATAGAGAATTCTCAAAAGAAGAAGTTCTAATGGCCAAAAGACACTTAAGGTCATGTTCAACTTCCTTAGCCAACAGGGAAATGCAAATCAAAACAACGTTGAGATACCATCTTACACCTGTCAGAATGGCTAAAATCAAAAACACCAATGATTGCCTATGCTGGAGAGGATGTGGAGTAAGGGGAACTCTCATCCATTGCCGGTGGGAATGCAAACTTGTGCAACCTCTTTGGAAATCTGTGTGGCGGTTTCTCAGGAAATTGAGAATCAACCTACCACAGGATCCAGCAATACCACTCTTGGGAATATACCCAAGAGAAGTCCAATCATACTACAAAAGCATTTGTGCAACTATGTTTATAGCAGCATTGTTTGTAATAGCCAGAAACTGGAAACAACCTAGGTGCCCCTCAATGGAAGAATGGATCAAGAAAGTGTGGATTATATACACATTAGAATACTACTCAGTGTAAAAAACAATGACATCTTGAATTTTGCATGCAAATGGATGGAAATAGAAAACGCTATCCTGAGTGAGGTAACTCAAACCCAAAAAGACGATTATGGTATGTACTCACTCATTAGTGGACCCTAGCCATAAAACAAAGGACACTAAGCTTTTAGCTCACAAGCCCAGAGAAGCCGGATAGCAAGGAGAATCCAAAGAAAGCATATACAGATCCTCCTGGAAGTTGGAAGCAAAGAAGATCATCAGGCAAAAGTTGGAAGCACGGGGGCGGGGATACAGGTGGGGTTTGGGGGCGTGAGGGAAGGGGAGATGGGGAAGGAGAAGGGAGAAGGGAAGGACTGGGGAGAGCTTGGGGGAGTGGGAGGTTGGGGATGGAGGAATGGTGGATAATGGAGAAGGGAATAAGATATCTACATTATTGGAGTCATTTTAGGACTGGCAAGATACTTGGCCCTGGAGGGGATCCCAGGTGTCCACGGGGATGTCCCCAGCTATGTATTTGGGCAGCAGAGGAGAGGGTGCCGGAACTAGCCTTGTCCTAGAGTCACATTGATGAATATCTTGATCACCAATATAGAAATTTTGTCCGATGGATGGAGGCAGAGACAGAGACCTACATTCACATCAGAGCAATGGACTGAGCTCCCAAGGTCTAGTCGAAGGGCAGAAGGTGGGAGAAGAGGAGCAAGGAAGTTAGGACCATGAGGGGCTGGTGGTCCACCCACTGGGACATTGTGCCTGAACTAATGGGAGCTCACCAATCCAGCTGGACTGGGACTGAAGGAGCTTATGGTCAAACCAGACTCTCTGAATGTGGCTGTCAATGGGGGCAGACTGAGAAGCCATCAACAATGACACCAGGACCTATCTCTTCTGCATGTATTATCTTTTTGGGAACCTAGTCTCTTTGGATGCACACCTTCCTAGGCCGGATGGAGGGGGATGGGCCTTGGACTTCCCACAGGGCAGGACACCATGCCCTCTTTTAAGGAAGCAGGGGGAGGGAGGAGAGGTGGCAAGAGCGGGAGGGGACTGGGAGAAGGGGAGGAAATGTAAAAATTTTATTTTATTTTTTTGAATGAAAAATAAAAGAATATGAAAAAAAAGAGTTAGCAAATAAGAAGCTAGAGCTAATGGTTCAAGCAGTGATATAATTAATATAGTTTCTGTGTGATTATTTCTGGAGTCTGGGCAGCTGGGAGACAAACAAGTGGCCTTACTCCAAAATTGATGTTAAAGTTTCTTTCAATTATTAGAATTTAAATCTCTTATCAAATTCAAGATAGTTTTTCTTTTTTAACTAAGAATTTTTTTAAATACAATCTTTTCTCCTTTTACACAGCAATCCCCATTTTATTCTCTCCTACATTCTAGCTTTAATCACCTTATCCCACCCCAGCTTCCCATCCACTCCTCAGAAAGAGTAAGGCTTCCCATGGGGAGTTAACAAAGTGTGACAGCTCAATTTGAGGCAAGACCAAGGCCCTCCTCACTATATCTAGGCTGAACAAGGTATCCCTCCAAAAACAATGTGCTCATAGATGCCAGTTCAAGCAGTAGGGAATAAATCCTGGTCCCACTCTCCAAGGCCCCACAAACTGCCCAAGCCACACAACTGTCATCCACATTCATAGGTCCTATGTGGGTCGCCCCCATGGTCAATCCAGAATCAGTGAGCTCTCTCTAGCTCAGGTCAGCTGTTTTTGTGGGTATCACCATCATTGCCTTGATCCCTTTGTTCATATTATCCGTCCTTACTTTCTTGGGCTGGTTTCAGGGAGCCTGTCCAGTGCTTAGCTACAGATCTTTGTATCTGCTTCCATCAGTTGCTGCTTGAAAGTACTTGATGACAATTATGATAGTCATCACTCTTAATACAGGAGAAAGCCAATTTAGGCACCATCTTCACTGTTGCTTATAGTCTTAGTTGGGATTATTCTTGAGGATTCCTCAGAATTTCCCTAGTGCTTTGTTTCTTGATAACCCTTTAATTGCTCCCTCAATCAAGATATCTCTTTCCTTTCTCTCTTGCACTGTCCTTCCCACTTCTTGATCATCCCTCATGTTCTCCTCCTACTTCCCCTACTTCCCATTCCACCCTCCTCCTTTTCCACCTTCCCTTCTCCCCATCTCCCAATTTTTTCAGTAGGTCTTCTGTTTTTCCTTCCCAGGGGGTTCTATGTTTGTCTCTGTTAGATTCTCTGGGATCACGGAGTATATGTTGTTTATCCTTTACTTTAAATCTAATGTCCACTTATGAGTGAGTACATACCATGTTTGTCTCACTGGGTCTGAGTTAACTTATTCAGATAGTTTATTTCTAGTTCCATCCATTCCCATGCAAATTTCAAGATGTCTTTATTTCTTTCTGCTGAGTAGTATGCCATTGTGTAAATGTACCATATTTTCTTTTGTCATTCTTCAGCTAAAGGGCATCTAGGTTCTTTCCAGGTTTTGGCTATTATGAATAATGACAAAAGTTTAGCAAATTTCCTTGTGGTATGAGTCTGCATCCTTTGGGTATATGCCTAAGAATAGTATTGCTCAGTCCTGGGGAAGATGATTCCCAATTTTCTAAGAAATCACCATAATTATTTCCATGGTGGCTATTCAAGTTTCTATTCACACAAGCAATGGAGGAGTGTTCCTCACATCCTCTCCAGAGAAATGTCACTTGTTACAATAGCCACAAATAACAAAATATCTTGCGGTAACACTAACCATTTTTGTTAAAGTTTCAACAGAAATTTCTCACTGTTCTTTTATAATGTAATTATATAAAGACAACTAATGGCCCTTTATAAATTTCCTCCCCTCATAATACCATAATGTAAAATATGATTACATGTTAAAATATTTGGTAATAATCATCGATAGTAGAATTAATTCCTGAATAATCATATAGTTTATGAAAACTTTTAGCCAACATAAACAAAGATTTCCTAAATTTTTATGAAAAAAATACTATAAGAGTTTTAAACACATCATATTAATATAGACAAAAGTCAAAACAATCATTTTAGACAATGAAATGGCTTTTTAAAAATGCTGTTGCCCACTATATTCTGCAATAAATTAAATATAAGTGTTATACTTTGCAAACAGAGATGTCTAGTTCATAGCAGACAAATGGAAAATAGAGTTAATGAGGCATGGTTGGGCTCTGCTAGCAAATGAATTATATTTTCACTCAAATTCTTTACTTTTATCTTAAGATATAGTTTGTAGTTGGTTTTGAACTTGTTTTCTCAAGCAACAATTCTATTAAAGTTACTGAAAGACAGAAAAACACAAAAGACTTTGATTTAAACCAGTAAAAAAAAATAAATTTAGAAACAGCTTGTAAACATTAAGATGTTAAATCATTGTGGTGAGACATGATCAGTGATATCACATTTTTCAATTTTTTGTATATTTAATTAAAATATTTGTTTTCTCCAGCATCTAGTCACCTATTTCCATCTGGTAACACATTACACCTTGTTTTATTTCTTAGAAACAAAACAAAACATTTTCCATTATATTTTACTTTGAATAAAATGTTTTTTTAGTTTCTCATTCTTTTTTAATTTCAATTAAAAATTTCTTATGCCTCAACAGATATTCAAGTCTGTATACTCAAAAATATTATTATTAATATTATTGTTGTTGCTAATCTTCCAATTTTTTCACTTCTATACACCATAAAGACTTCCAGATTTTTCATTTGTATGGCTTTCCATCTTTCCTATAACATTGCAAAGGAAGCAACACAACAATTTTAGAATTTTCTTCTTGCATGGGTAAGCATTATGACAAAATATAATTAGACAGTAACAAGAATAATATACAGATAGGTGATTAAATGTCTATCAGTCCTTGTGTGCTTTGTTCTACTACATTACAAAACTACATTTAAAAGGAAAATTTTTTGTATACATGATAGAAATTGCATGTTTTTCCAAGTACTTAGGTTCTCCACAAGCTGCAATACACCCTATTAGAGGTGAAAATTTTACTTGCCTACTGATACTTTATTTATTGATAGTAAAGTTATCTTTTTGACAAGCATATAACACATGAGTGAAAATATAATGTTAGTATGAGTATTTATGGTTCTCAAATATAGATTATCAGATTATTGTATTTATTTTCTTATTATTTGTTGTCCATAAATGTCTTCTTAGTTGGTGAAAAACTAAATATACTTATGTATTTATTTGTTATTAGGCATATTTGTTTTATATTGAGAAGTTCACTCATATCGGAAAGTGTTATACACATTTCATGGCACATCTTAAATAATTTACATATAGTTAAACAATTAATTAATAATTAGTTAATTTGAGAAGCATTTATGTCCCAGTACATTAAAATGAAATTTTAGATTGTAACGTTTTCATAGTTTTTCTCTATAAAACTCTCATCTCCACTTAAAGGCTTATGTTACAACAGAAAACTTTTCAACAAACAGAAGAAAAACAATAGTGGCTATGTGCATGAATCGTTGTGCTATGCTCATGTTCTCTCTGTTTCTGTTCAGTGTACTTGGACACTAGATATACACACAAGTATCACTTGTACTTATTTTCTGTTATGGTAACCACAATGGTACAGTAAATGTTTGATGAACACACCACCATGTAAACTCCTGTACCAGATCACTGCTTGAATAACCCAGAGATGCCTAGTACATCGTTGTTAAAAAACAACACATTGTCTTTTGCTCAATGGTCTATCTCTTAGCTAAGTCACCGACTCTAGTCAATAATACTGTATTTTGTCAAGTGACTTACTGAAGCTGAGGAAAATGGCTGATCTTTGCTTTCTAATTTTTATTATTAACGATCCACTCATTTTCCAAAAATTACCTATGTTTAGCGTAATCCACTCATTTTCCTCCCCCTTCAATATATTTTTTTCTGTCACTATTTTCTGCTCTGTAGTACAACCACATATACAGGCTTTAGAATTTATTTTTGTCTCTTAATTACACAAATGCCCATGAAGACAGTCACTTATCATTCCAAATAATTATCAAGCAATTTTTCCTGTAGGTCTCTTTTATCTGTATTTTTATATTTATTAATGAATGGAAAATAAACAAAAGTATTAATTCATTAGTGTGCCCTGAAAAACTTCTTCAAGAACATCTATAGTAACACATACATTTAATAGATAACATTTTAAAGCTATGGAAATTTGAATAAAAATGTGAGGAAGTGGGTGAAATCAAATGGAAAGTATGCCAATAAAGTATAAGGGAAGAAGGAGTCAATTGGTAGCAATATACTCAAAAAAAAATATAAGAATCTTAGAATGGCTAGAAAATGGAACTCTGTGGTATAGTATTTGAGATTTCTGTGTAGTAAATTGTATGCCCTTATAATCCACAGTAAAATATGGGAACTTTAGTTTAAAAGCAGCAGAAATACAACTTTAAAGGATAGTATAAATTAACCATAGGAATCATTGAATAGGTTGGATGGAGGTAGATCTTCACAAATCTGTTGAACATATAAATGTGGCAGAAAGATGGTTTATGGGGGGCATTTCTAAATATAGAATATCTAAAGTAGTACTAACCCTTCAACATATCTGATTTTCAGATTTTGACTTTTCTACCACAACAAGACATGAACTGGTTCCAGAGAGTTTTATATATAATCTTAGATTATATGTATTTTCGGGAAAGGAAATTGATTTTGAGGAAATATCCAGTAATATCCTCGGTGACATGTAGAGTGGGAGATTTTATCCATATTTGGGCAGTGGGGATGAGGATATACAATGGTAAGCTACTATGTTATTTTTCTAACACATCCTTTGTGATATTACAGATAAAATTTCACTCAAATCTGTAGATTTAGCAGTGCTCTAAAGCATCTCTTTTTACAGTTTTCTCAACCTATGAAAAATATATGAAAACTTTATGTTGACATATTTTAATTAGTTGATTACAAAAAGAGTGGTTGATTCCAGCTAAGAAGATTGAAACTGAGAAAACAGTTTTTCACCAGAAAACTTTTTCTAAGAATACATTCTCAAATTAAAAGCTATGTAAATATGGGGGCCATTCCTGTTCAAAACTAACCACCACACTATTGTGTTTGTTAGTCGTAATTCGTATGCAGATCTATAATAAAAAGTAGTAAGCTGAGCAAAAAGAAAAATGGAAAATATACAGTCTGAGGAGAAAAACAACAAAAGTTAAAGAAAAGTTTAAGTAGTGAAGGAAACCATTAGAAATAAAAAGCTGGTGAAAACATGCTTGAAGGAAGGAGCCATGTTCTAGTCTCAGAAAGCAGCACAATTTGGCAGCTTTGGTCACATGGTTCTGGGTTTATTGTCAAGGATAAATGAAAGGGGTTGTGGAATCTCACTCTGCAGGTAAGAGATGCTGCTGAGGCCTGGCATGTGTCAGCATCTCACTGCATGGAGGCTCAAAGAGGTCAATGAGTGAAAGTGTGAAAGTGAAGTCTGGATTTCACTGGAGACCCCAAGATGTTGAGGTGCCAGTATTGCAGGATACCTGAGAAAGGGAGCTGCTAACATGGTGTGGAAACAACCCAAGAGAAAAAGGTGAAAAAAAGAGAAAAAGAGAAAAAGGTGAGTTGCAGTCAACAAAATTAAAAGGAGTTGGGGATCTGATAAACCCTTTGACACCAATCATGTAGATGAAGAGTTTGGAGTGTGGCCAGCTGGTTTTGGTCTGGCTATGCTTTTCCTAATCAAGCTTCCTTGCTTTCCTTTCAGTATGGTTATGTATGTTTCATGACATTTTATGTTGGAAGTAAGTGGTTTGCATTTTTATTATGATTTACAGGTGCTAAAATTAAGAGACTGCCTTAGGTCTCAGAATAGTCTTGAATTTTGGACTGTAATAGACAATGAAGATTTTCCTGTAGGGTTAATATCATTTTCCATTTGGATATGTCTACAAGCCTATGGGCTTCAGGGACTGGAATGAGGTGTTTTCAATAAGAATAGCTCTATAAACTTATGATTTGAATGCTCCGTCCCCAGATAGTAGCACTATTCGAAGGGAAAATGAGGAAGCCTTGTTGGAGGAAGTGTGTAACTGGGGGTGAGCTTTGTTGATTCAAAAAGTACAGTCCAAACTACTAGTCTATTTCTTTCTGTTGCCTTTAGATAAGGATGGAGATTCTTAGCTGCTTCTCTGCTTCCATGTCTGCCTGTGCACCAGCACCCTCCCCATCATGACATCAATGGACTAAACGTCTGAAACTGTAAGCCGACCCCAATTATAAGTTTCCTTTTATAATAATAGTTGCCATGGTCATGGTGTTTCATCACAGCAATAGAGCATTAACTAAGGGCAGTTCTGGACCACAAGTTACAGTGTTTCAGAATTCACTATTCAGTTGAGGTCATTTAAGTGAGTTCCGAAATAAGAAAACTAAACTGAAGAAATCGAATATAGAAAGTTCCTTAATAAGAATTGGCATAAAAAATAAACAGCTTTGTAAAATAGCAAAAGACAGATTGTTGAATTGATGGATCTCCGATCCTTTGATTGCCTTCATAAGTACATGGACTGAGAGAAAAGGAATTGTCTTCAAGCAATCTAGAAATAAGGAAACTATCACTCTTGAAAGAAAAGTCATGGGTTGTAAAGAGGTCTCTTATTTGTTCTTGGCTGCCTAGACTTCAAATAACCACACAGAAACTCTATTACTTATAATACTATTTGGCCAATAGCTTAAACTTATTTCTTGCTTACTCTTATATCCAAAACTAATCCATCTCCATTAATCTGTGTATCGTCATATGGCTGTGAGCTACCGGAAAATTTTCAGCATGTCTGTCTCTGGTGGCAGCTCCATGGCCTCTCTCGGATTCTGCCTTTTTTTTCCAAAATTCAAATTAGCTTTTCCCACCTTGTGCTCTGCTCTGCCATAGGCTCAAATAGTTCTTTATTAATCAATGGTAATCACAGCATACAGAAAGGAAACCCACATCAGTCATGGAAACAGTAAGTAGAGTCTTAAAGAGTCACTCTAAGAAAAAAAAATATTCAAAGAAATTGGTTTGTCACCTGAACTTCTGGATGTAGTTGCTTGTAAACAGAATACATGTGTCAGTGTATAAAATCAGTGCTTTGCTGGTGATGATGGAATGGTGGTGGTGGTAGTGTTTGTTTCTTTAACATTTTGGGTTTTTTTTTCTTTGCTTGTTTCACATCCCAGCTGGATCAGAGATTCTCCTCCAGTATCTCTTCTAATACCTCCTCCACACTTCCCTTCTACCCCTTCTACTCTTTCTATAGCTCTTCAGACAAAGCCTCCCATACATATCAACCAAGCATAATGTAAAATTGCAATAAGACTAGGCGCCTCTCATCTTATTGAGGCTAGACAAGGTAATCTATTATGTGGAAAGAGCTAAAAAAAAAAGCAAAGGAGTCAGAAACAGCCCCTGATACTTCTGTTACGAGCTCCACAAAGAGATGAAGATACTCCACTGCAACGTATATGCAGAGGGCCTATGTCAGTCCCATGCAGACTCTGGTTTTCAGGTTAGTCTCTCTGATACCCTATGAACACGGGTTAATTTATTCTATGGGTTCTCATTTGTTGGCCTTGAACTTTCTGGTTCACTCCTGTCTTCAGCAGGATTCCCAAGATCAGCCTAAGGTTTGACTGTGGGTCTCTGCATCTCTTTCCATAATTATCCAGATGAAACCTATCTTATGACAATTGTGCTAAACACCAATCCATGACTATAGCAGAATATCAATTCATAGGCTTTTTAATATTTTTATTTTTTTCCAGTCATGTTTTATTCTATACTGGGCCTCTGGGCTACCCAGCTTCTGGAATCTGGCCCTCTAGGCAGTGTCAGGAGTGGCTTCCTTTTCTTGGTATTGATCTCATGATGGACCAGTCATTGGCCACTTCCATGATGATTCTTCTGTCTTTACCCCAGCATATCTTGTAGGCAAATCAAATTGTAGGTGCAAGGTTTTGTTTCACAGTGCCCACAGTTCAGGCTTAATTGTTAGAAGTCTTAGTTAGGGTCACCCTTATAGATTACTGGGAGTTTCCATTGCAATAGATTTCTTGTTTGTGCCTTCGATGTCTTTCAATACCAGTTATTTCTCACAGTACTCTCTCCTTTTCTTCATCCCATCTGATTCCTTCTATTCCTATCCCCGTTCCAGTTTACCCACAAAGGCTATTCTATTTCCCCTCCAGAGGAAAATCATTGTCTCACCTTGATCTATCCTGTTACTTAAGTACTCTGGAAGTATGTATTTTAGCATAGTTATTCTTTATTTTACAGCTAATAAACACTTATAAGGAAGGTTATACCATGTTTATTTTTCCAGGTCTGAGTAATCTTATTCTTGATGAATTTTTTCTAGTTATATTCTTTGTCTACTAATTTCATGATGTCATTTTTTTACGTCTGAGTACTACATCATTTATTAAATGCACCACATTTTTTATTTTATCCATCTTCAATTGAGGAACATCCAATTTGTTTCCAGTTTCTGGCTATTATTATTAAAGCTACTATGAACATAGTTAAGCAAGTCTTCTTGTGTTACAAGGGAGCACTCATTGGGTAGATGTCCAAGAGTGGTATAGCTGGGTTTTAAGGCAGATCCATTTGCACTTCTGAGGAACTGTCACATTGATTTCCATAGAGGTTGTACAAGTTTGCACTTTCATCACAATGAAAGAGTGTTTCTCTTGTGTCATAACCCTTACAACATGAGCTTTCACTTGTAATTTTGATTTTAGCCATTATGATTGTTATAGAGAATGATAGAAAACAGTATGGTGGAATGATGGAATAAGATGAAATACAGCATCATTTTAATTAACATTTCCCTAATTGCTAAGGATGTATGTTCTTTAGGTGCTTCTTGGCCATTTGAGATTTCTCTGTTGAGAATTCCATGTTTATATCTGTACCCGATTTATTTTTTTTTTATTTTTCCATTCAAAAATTTACACTTCCCTCCTCCTATTCCCCTCCCACTCCCTCCTCACCCTTCTCCCTCCCCCTCCATCCATAAGAGAGGGCAAGATATCCTGCCCTGTGGAAGTCTAAGGCCCTCCCCCTTCCATCCCGGCCTAGGAAGGTGTGCATACAAATAGACTAGGGTCCCAAAAACCCAATACATGCAGTAGAAACAGGTCCCAGTGCCATTATCGATGGCTTCTCAGTCTGCCCCCATTGGCAGCCACATTCAGAGAGTCCTGTGTGATTGCATGCTCCTTCACTCCCAGTCCAGCTGGACTTACTGAGCTCCCATTAGCTCAGGCACCCTGTCTCAGTGGGTGGACCAACACCTCTCGGTCCTGACTTCGTTGCTCATTTTCTGCCCCCGTCTGCTCTTCAACTGGACCTTGTCAGCTCAGTGCATTGTTCTGATGTGGGTCTCTGTCTCTATCTCCATCCATCAACGAACGAAGATACTACTGTGATATTCGAGATAATCATCAGTGTGATAGTGGGACAAGGCCAGTTGAGTCACCCTCTCCTCTGCTGCCCAAGGACCTAGCTGGGGACATCCCTGTGGACACCTAGGATCTCCTCTAGAGCCAAGTCTCTTGCCAACCCTAAAATGATTCCCTTAATGTAGATGTTTTCTACCCTGCTCCTATATCTACCCTTCCTCCATCTCCACTCTCTCACTCCCCAAAGCTCTCCCCAATACTTCCCTTCCCCCTTCTCCTCCCCTCTTCCCTTCTCCCACCCCACCCCCACCCCTACCACCACCCCCATGCTCCCAACTTTTGCCCCGCCATCGTGTTTGTTTCCAATTTCCAGGAGGATCTATATATGTTTTTCTTTGGGTTCACCTTGCTATTTGTCTTCTCTAGGCTTGTGAACTATAGCCTTAATATCCTTTGTTTATAGCTAGACCACTAATGAGTGAGTACATACCATAATCATCTTTTTGGGTCTGGGTTATCTCACTCAGGATAATGTTTTATATTTCCATCCATTTGCATGCAAAATTCAAGATGTCAATGTTTTTTACCGCTGAGTAGTACTCTAACGTGCACATGTGCCACACTTTCTTTATCCATTCTTCCATTGAGGGGCATCGAGGTGGTTTCGAGGGTCTGGCTATTACAAATAATGCTGCTATGAACATAGTTGAACAAATGCTTTTGTAGTATGATAGGGCATCTCTTGGGTACATTCCCAAGAGTGGTATTGGTGGATCCTGAGGTAGGTTATTCCCAATTTCCTGAGAAACCACCACACTGATTTCAAAAGTGGTTGCACAAGTTTGCATTCCTGCCAGAAATGGATGAGTGTTCTCCTTACTCCACATCCTCTCCAGCATAGGCAATCATTGGTGTTTTTGAGTTTAGCCATTCTGACAGGTATAAGATGGTATCTCAAAGTTGTTTTGATTTGCATTTCCCTGATGGCTAAGGAAGGTGAGCATGACCTTAAGTATCTTTTGGCCATTTGAAATTCTTCTGTTGAGAATTCTTGGTTCAGATCATTACCCCATTTTTTAATTGGGTAATTTAGAATATTAATGTCTAGTTTCTTGAGTTCTCTGTTTATTTTGGAGATCAGACCTTTGTCCAATATGGGGTTAGTGAAGATCTTCTCCCATTCAGTAGGATGCCTTTTTGTCTTAATGACAGTGTCCTTTGCTTTACAGAAGCTTCTCAGTTTAAGGAGGTCCCATTTATTCATTGTTGCTCTTATTGTCTGTGCCATTGGGGTTATACATAGGAAGTGGTTTCCTGTGCCAATGTATTGCAGGCTACGTCCCACTTCTTCTTCTATCAGGTTCAGTGTGGTCATATTTATATTCAGGTCTTTAATCCATTTGGACTTGAGTTTTGTGCATGGTGATAGATATGGATCTATTTTCATTCTTCTAAAGGCTCATATCCAGTTATGCCAGCACCATTTGTTGAAGATGCTTTCTTTCTTCCATTGTATAATTTTAGCTCCTTTGTCAAAAAATAGGTGTTCATTGGTTTGTTGGTTAATATCTGAGTCTTCGATTCTATTGCATTGTTCACTGTCTCTGTTTTTATGCTAATACCAAGCTGTTTTCCTTACTCTACCTCTGTAATAGGGTTTGAAGTCAGGGATGGTAATACCTCCGGCAGTTCCTTTATTGTATAGGATTGTTTTGGCTATCCTGGTTTTTTTGTTTTTCCATATAAAGTTGATTATTGTTCTCTCAAGGTATTGAAGAATTTTGTTAGGAATTTGATGGGGATTGCATTGAATTTATAGATTGCCTTTAGTAGAATTGCCATTTTTACTATGTTGATCCTACCAATCCAAGAGCATGGGATATCCTTCCATTTTCTGGTGTCCTCTTCAATTTCTTTCTTCAAAGTCTTAAAGTTCTTTCAAATAGATCTTTCACTTCCTGAGTTAGTGTAAACCCAAGATACTTTATGCTATTTGTGGCTATTGTGAAAGGTGAAGTTTCTCTGATTTTCCTCTCTGCTTCTCTATCCTTTGTTTATAGGAAGGCTACTGATTTTTTTGAGTTGATCTTGTATCCTGCCACTTCATTGAAGGTATTTATCAGCTGTAGGAGTTCTTTGGTAGAGTTTTTGGGGTAACTTATGTACACTATCATATCATCTGCAAATAACGAAAGTTTTGACTTCTTCCTTTCCAATTCGAATCCCCTTGATCTCCTTATGCTGTCTTATTGCTATTGCTAGAATGTCAAGCACTATGTTGAAGAGATATGGTGAGAGTGGACAGCCTTGTCTTGTTCCTGATTTTAGTGGAATCCCTTTGAGTTCTTCTCCATTTAATTTGATGTTAGCTGTGGGTTGCTGTATATTGTTTTTATTATACTTAGATATGATCTTTGTATCCCTAATCTCTCCAAATCTTTATCATAAAGGGGTGTTGAATTTTGTCAAATGCTTTTTCAGCATATAATGAAATGATCATATGGTTTTTTTTTCTTTCAATTTGTTTATACGATGGATTACATTGGTAGATTTTCGTATGTTGCACCAGCTCTGCATCTCTGGGATGAAGCCTACTTGATCATAATGGATAATTTTTTTGATGAGTTCTTGGATTTGGTTTGCCAGTATTTTATTGAGAATCTTTGCATTGATGTTCATGAGTGAGATTGGTCTGTAATTCTCTTTTTTGGTTGAGTCTTTGTGTGGTTTTGGTATCAGGGTAACTGTAGCTTCATAAAAAGAGTTTGGGAATGACTCTTCTTTTTCTATTATGTGAAATAATATAGGTATTAGCTGTTCTTGGAAGTTCTGGTAAAATTCTGCATTAAAACCAACTGGTCCTGGGCTTCTTTTGGTTGGGACATTTTTTATGAAAGCCTCTATTTCCTCATGATTTATAGGTCTATTTAAATTGTTTGCCTCGTCTTCATTTAATTTTGGTATATGGTATTTATCTAAAAAATGTCCATTTCTTGTACATTTTCCAGCTTTGTAGCATATAGTCTTTTGTAGTAAGACCTAATGAGTCTCTGTAATTCCTCAGTGTCTGTTGTTATGTCCTCCTTTTCATTTCTGATCTTGTTAATTTGCATGTTCTCTCTCTGCCTTTTGATTAATTTGCATAGGGGTTTGTCGATCTTGTTGATTTTCTCAAAGAACCAGCTCTTTGTTTCATTTATTCTTTGGATTGTTTTCTGTGTTTCTATTTTGTTGATTTCAGCCTTCAGTTTGATTATTTCCAGTCTTCTACTTCTCCTGATTGAGTCTGCTTCTTTTCTTTCTAGAGCTTTCAGCCGTGCTATTAAGTCTCTAATGTGAGCTTACTCTTTTTTTTTGTTTTTTTTTAATGTGGACACTTATTGCTATGAACTTTCCTTTTAGCACTGCTTTCATAGTGTCCCATAGGTTTGCGTATGTTGTCTTTATTTTCGTTGAATTCAAGGAAGACTTTAATTTCTTTCTGTATTTCTTCCCTGACCCAGGGGTGGTTCAGTAGGTGACTGTTCAGTTTCCATGAGTTTGTAGGCATTCCGGGGGTGGAACTGTTGTTACATTCTAATTTTATTCCATGGTGATCCAATCTCTGGAAGTTTGCTTTGTTGCTGAGTATGTGATCAATTTTCGAGAAGGTTCCATGAGATGCTGAGAAGAATGTATATTCTTTCCTCTTTGGGTGGAATGTTCTATAGATGTCTATAGGAAGTCTCCCACTATTAGTGTGTGCGGTTTGATATGTGCTTTGTGTTCTAGTAATGTTTCTTTTGCTTATCTGGGTGCTTTTATATTAAGGGCATAGATATTCAGAATTGAGACTTCATCTTGATGAATTGTTCCTGTTATGAGTATAAAGTGTCCATCTCCTTCTCTTCTGATTGATTTTAGTTTGAAGTCAATTTTGTTAGATATTAGTATAGCCACACCCGCTTGTTTCTTAGGTCCGTTTGATTGAAAAACCTTTTCCCAACCCTTTACTCTGAGGTAATGACTGTCTTTGTGGTTGAGGTGTGTTTCTTGTACACAGCAGGATGTTAGATCGTGTTTCCGTATCCATTCTCTTAGCCTGTGCCTTTTTATAGATGAGTGAGTCCATTGATAGTAAGTGATATTAATGACCAGTGGTTGTTAATTCCAGTTATCTATTTTTTTTTTTTTTTGGTGGTAGAGATTGTGTGTTTCCCTTCTTTGGGTTGAACAGTGGAGGATTGTTAGATGTCTGAGTTGTTGTGGGCGTTGTGGGCGTTGTGGGCTACCTTGGGTTGTGGTTTTCCTTCTAGTAATTTCTGTAATGCTAGGTTTGTGGATATGTATTGTTTAAATTTGTTTTTATCCTGGAATATCTTGTTTTCTCCATCGATGATGAAAGAAAGCTTTGCTGGGTGTAGTAGTCTGGGCTTGCATCCATGGTCTCTTAGTTTCTGCAGCACATCTGTCCAAGACCTCTGGCTTTCATGGTTTCCATGGAGAAGTCAGTTGTAATCCTGATAGGTTTACCTTTATATGTTACTTAACCTTTTTCCTTTCCGGATCTTAATATTCTTTCTTTATTCTGTATGTTCTGTGTTTTGATTATAATATGGCAAGGGGATTTTTTTTAAATCCAGTCTATTTGGTGTTCTGTATGCTTCTTGTACCTTCATAGGAATGTCCTTCTTAAGGTTGGGAAAGTTTTCTTCTATAATTTTGTTGAATATATTTTCTGAGTGCTAGCAGATATATTTGGACGCCGGAAAGTGGGTCCCAGCCCGTCCCCAAGGCTTTCTGGTCACTTACGGCTCCCCTACTGGCTTTTCTGCTTATCCCACCCCAGTTTGCCCCCAGGAACCCCTTTCCATCTGCGGGGTCCTAGCTGCCCCTGAACTCAGCCTTCTTCCAGGCTGAGGCTTTGGGGGAAGGGTGAGCCCAGGGATACAAGGGTCCCCTTGTCCCATGGAGTGGAGTGGAGCAGAGCGGGCAACTTTCACTAAGCCCGCCCTTTTGACTGCGAGTTCCTGGGCCAGCAAGGGGCCCTGATCCAGTGCCGGCGGATACACCCGGACTGAGGGACCAAGCCACTGACACTCTCCTGAACACATTCGAAGGAAGAGATGGGCAGGCACCAATCCAAGAATTCATCCAACAACCTGAAAAGCAACATGATAACACCAGAATCCAGCGAGTATGCAACAGGAAAACCTGAGCAACCTATCCCAGAAGAAGTAGAAGAAATTGACTTTAAACGTAACAAACATTTTGTTAGTCTTCTCATCCATTTCTTTAAGGGAATTTTTCACATCTGTTTAATAGTCTCTAATACTTTCATAATGTTATGATTAAACTCTATTTCTTCTGGATTAGGGTGTTCAAGTTTTCCTGTTGCATGTTTGCTCTATTCTGGTGCTATCACGTTGTTTTTCAGGTTGTTGGAGGAATTCTTGCATTGGTGCCTGCCCATCTCTTCCCTCAAATGCTGTCAGGGGAGTCTTGGCATCTTGGTCTGATCTTTGCTGTGGCTTACTGTGTACTTGAGAGTTTTTCTTGGTCTGCCCTCTCTTTGGGCTTCTCAGCACTGGAGTTGGCTCTCAGAACCGCTCCACCCTGAAGTAAGCTGTGGCAGTGGATCTAAAGACCCAGCAGGTGGAAATGAGTGCTTGGAGGCAAGCTGGGATGGGATAAGTAGAGGAAGCCAGTAGCTGGGGAGAAGCCCAGCTGAATGGCCAGAAAGTTTAGGGGGTTGAGGGTGCCTGTACTCTGTTCCCAGGGCAGCCGGCCAGCTGGGAGGGAACACACTTACCCATTGTACCCCATTTATTATTTGGATTTTTTGGTTTGTTGATATCTAGTTTCTGAAGGTCTTCATATATTTTGGAAATTTGCTCTCTGTCAGATGTGTGGTTGGTAAATGACTTTTTCCATGCTGTAGAATGCTCTTTGACCCTACTTGGTCTTTGACTCATTTGGGTACCCTGTCTATTTTTATGCCAATACCATGAAGATATTAATCACTATATCTCCATAGTAGAGCTTGACATAAGGAATGGTGAGACCTACAGGAGGAGTACAGGACTACTTTAGGTATCCTTAGGCTTTGGTCTTCCATATGAATTTAAGTATGGTAAGTTCAAGGTCTCTAAAGAATTGTGTTGAAATTTTGGTGGAGATTTCCTTGAATCTTTAGATTGCTTTTCGTAAGACGATTGTGTTCTTATTTTGATCCAACCTATCCAAGAGCAAGGGAGATCTTTCCATCTTCTGATATCCTCTCCAGTTTTTTTCTTCAATGATTTGAAGTTCTTGTCATACAGGCCTTTCACTTGCTTGATTAGAGTTACTCCAAGATGTTTTCTATTATTTGTGGTTACTATGAAGGATGTTTTTCAGATGTTTTTTTATCAGCAAATTTATTTTTTCTACATAAGACTTCTGTTTTATTTTGTTTGTTTTTTGTAGCTAATCTTATATGCAGCCCCTACACTGAAGGGGTTTATCGGCTATAGGAGTTCCCTGGTAGAATTTTTGGGGTCACTTATGTACGTATTTTATCATATCACGTGCAAATAATGATGTTTTGATTTCTTTCTGTTGAATTTGTATCCCCTTGATTTTCTTTAGTAGTCTTATCATTCTAGGTAGAATTTCAAATTTTATTCTGAATATATATATATATATATATATATAGATAAATAAAGTGAACAATCTTGTCTTGTTACTAATTTAGCACAATTACTTTGATTTTCTTTCCATTTCAGTTGGTAGAAATAGGCCTAATGTAAATTTCCTTTATTATATTTTGTAATGTTCCTTGTATTCTTAATCTCTCTAAGACTTTTATCATGAAGGATTTTGCCAAAGGCTTTTTCAATATCTAGTGAGATAATTGTGTGTTTTAGATTTTTCTTTCTTTCTTTCTTTCTTTCTTTCTTTCTTTCTTTCTTTCTTTCTTTCAATTTGGTGGATTACACTGACAGATTTTTTGTACAAACCATCTCTACATTTCTGGTATGAAACCTCCTTGATCTTGGTTGGTTGTGTTTTTGATGTGTTCTTGAATTCAGTATGCATTTTATTAAATAGTCTTGAATCCATTTCATGATGGAAATTATCTGTAATTTTCTTTTTTGGTTGAATCTATGTGTTATTTAGGTATGAGAGTGACTATGGCCTCATAAAATGAATTTGACAGTGTTCCTTCTATTTCTATTTTGGGGAATATTGGTATTAACTCTTCTTTAAAAGTCTTGTATAATTTAATGCTAAAACCTTGTAGTTCAGAACATTTTTTTTTTTTTTTTTGCTGATGAGAGTGTTTTTTGACTGATTTTATTTCCTTGGGATTTTATATCTATTTAAATTGATTTTCTGATCTTGATTTTATTTTGGTATGTGTTATCTATGGATATATTGTCCATTTCTTTTAGTGTTCTTAATTTTGTAGAGTACATGTTTTGAGATATTACTTATTGATTCTTTGGATTTCCTTAGTGTCTATTATTGTGTCCTTCTTTTCATTTCTTTTTTTTTGTTGTTGTTGTTGCTTTGGATATTATCTCTCTACCATGTAGTTAGTTTGCATTAATGTCTGTCTATCTTATTGTTTTTTCCCAAAAAACCCCAGCTCTTGTTTTTTTTAATATTTTTATTTCTATTTTATTTATTTTAGCCCTGGGTTTGATTATTGATGTAGTTTATTAATGTTGGCTGTATTTTCTTGTCGTTGTTATAGATGTTTGGGTATGCTTTTAAATGGCTAGTGTGAGATCTTTTCTATTCCTATTATTCTCATTTAGTCTTTTCAAGTGTCCTAGATTTTCTTAATGTTTTGACTCAGGAACTTTTTATACTTATAATTTTCTTTGAATAATGTATCAATTTATTCTATCATGTACGCCTCAGATTTTCTTATCCATCTCTTGTATTCTGCTGGCGATGTTGTTATTCATTTACCAGTATATTCCAGCCTAGATTCCCTCAGTTCTTTGTTTTTAATTGCTTCTATTTCCATTTCAAGGTCTGAACCAAATTATTCACTTCCCTCATTTCTTTGTGCTTTCCTGAATTTATTGAAGACAACTTCGTATGTAGAAAATTAATTTTGTAATCAAGGAAAGCAATTGGACTCAAAATACTTGTTGAAACAGTAAGAGAAGCATAATAAAAATTCTGTGACTAAATTTATTGAGGATTTTCTGGAGGTTATTCTGTGAGCCAGAAGATAAATAGAAAATAGATAATATAATTTAGTTCATTTGGCCTATAATTTTTATTACTACATACTTTTTTATTTATATTTCAGGGTAAAATAACTTTTTCTATAAAAGAACATAATTAAGGTAATATTAGTATAAATTTCTTTTAAAAATGAAATATAATTGCTTAGTCCTCTCAGTTCTCTACATGAAAAAATATTATGCAAGAAAATCTAAGCTTTTAATCTCTAAGAATTTTCATGAAATATATTTAACATAGGAATTGGAAATTAAGGAAAAGAAAGATGAAAGAAATTGTTATCAACCTCTTAATAATTGGGATTTGTTTATCTTCTGCATAGCACTGATTATAGAAAAATACTGCATGTAAACCACAAAACAAATGTTAAAAGACTATAATGAAAATTGGCTAAGGATAAATGACAAACATGAACAAAAACATCCGATTTATTATCATTGTCATTGTATTCCTGCCCAATGAATTTAATCCTTGTATATCAATTTAGTACAAACTATCAATGTATTCTATGTCAAATTTCAATTATAAATTATATAATTTTGAAGAGTTCATGTTAATAAAAGTTATATAATTGCCTCAAAATTGGTTTAATTTCTACTTTTTAAGTCTCTTGCTGAACATCTACTTAAATAATCAGTAATAATTGTCTTTATTCCTCAAAGAGGCCTAGTGTGATTTGTTTCTGTCAAACAAAAGTATGTCCTTAAATACTATTATAGATTTAATCTATGATTTCTCTTTTTGTAGTGCATTTTTATTATTTGATTATCTATAGAAAGCTCCCATTTTTATTAAATATACTGCTACATGTAAAGGACAATGCACTTTTCTTTGATCTCGAGGTGATGACAGGATGTTCAAGGGATCAGTGGGATCATCAAGTCTTCCTGGTTTACATAATTATAAATCAATGAATTTCTGTTCAATATTAATGAGTGAACCCACACACTATATCTGTTGTTATTATTGTTCATTTGTTGATGTAGCAGCACAAATGGACTAAAATTGCTAATAAGTAATAAAAGACTTAAAGGTACTTTTATGATATTTTATTTTTTAAGTCCTTTTGAGCATCTTTACTAAACGAAAAATCTTCAATATCGCTGAAGTAGCAAAAGTTGATGTTTGAATGTGTAATAACACATTTGATTACCTTTTCAGTTCATGTTGCCTCATCCATAGATGCACATATGTATGTTCCTATATGTATAGTGCATGGGCAAATATGCTTTCTAAACAGAATTCAATGCCATACTATAAATTATTAAAATAATGTTTTCTTCTTAAAATGTGTAATATATAAAATATTCTATGCTTTCATAGTGATTTACAAATATTGATCTTCACTAAAATGAAAATTGCATTAAACCCTCAAAGAAAATTCAAGTAAGAAATGTGAAAAATCAAAGTTTCAAGGGATTTAAATATCACTCATCTTTAGGTTCTTGCAATTGACTTTTGAGTCTTTATCACTGACATGTCTGTGATTACATGTTAAAGATGACAAAGACAAGTACTAAATCTGCTCTGATGGCCAACAGAAGAGTGTCCTTTACTAAGAGTCTCAGTACTTCATGTAATCCCACTTGACAAATGCTTCTTCAATTTAGATACTACCCTGATAAAAAAATAACTGATTTTAAATAACATTGATTATATGATGTAAACAACTTAAACTGTTCTCTTTATTCTGGTACAACAGTCTTACTTGAAAGAAAAAATTGTGTTCACTTCAGATTTAATTCAAGGGATATCAAACGGAAATATTTTTTAGAAGTTTAATGTAATTTCAATTTTGATAACATTGCCATTTTTCTGTAATTTATACTTAAAGTAGCATTTTCAACATCAGATTTTTTTTCTACCTTAGTCCTGCAAATACCAATTAGTGTTTTTTAAATTTTATTTGTGAAAATGTATTATTGAAATTCTTAGTAAACTTCTAATGATAAACAATATCAACCAAAAATAAGAAAAAACATGAGTACTGATGTTAATGGGATTTGCATCCCATAAAAATATTATTTAGCACTTTAATAAAACCCATCTTATAAATTGTGTTCTTTCTTCTCTAAGTGGTAACATTTAGGGTTGAAATTTTTAAACTCTTCCTAGGATTCCAGGAAAATGACATTTAATATATCTTCTTTCTTTCTATAACAAGAGTGAACTCTATAACTACTAATTTATTTAAATTTTTAAATTTTATTTGGCATTTTTTTCAAAAGAAACAATCTCCTTAAGAATTTTACACAATTTTTAAAATTACATTTACAAATTTTTCCCTACTCTTCACAGATCCAACCCCCAGGCCAATCCAACCAACATTCATTCTTTTTTTCTTAAATAAGACCTATAAGAGAAATTTGTGTTTCCAAAAAATTCTCATATATGTGGTCTTGCTTTGGACAATGAAAAATTTATCAGGGCAATACTACTATAAAAAAATAAACAGAACATTTAACATTTTCTTTTTTTTTGTTTTTTTTTCCATACATTGTTTTGTTTTATTTTTTCCATTCAAGAACATAATTAAAGAAATAAAATTTTTAACTTTCTTCCCCTTCTCCCGGTCCCCTCCCACTACCCCCCCACCCCTCCTCCCTCCCCCTTCTTCCTTGAAAGAGGGCATGGTGCCCTGCCCTGTTGGAAGTCCAAGGCCCACCCCCATCCCTCATGGCCTAGGAAGGAGTGCATTCAAAAAGACTCGGTTCTCAAAAAGATAATACATGCAGAAGAGATAGGTCCTGGTGTCATTGTTGATGGGTTCTCCATCTGCTAACTTTCGCCGCCACATTCAGAGAGTCTGGTTTGATCATATGCTCATTCAGTCCCAGTCCAGGTGGATTGGTGCGCTCCCATTAGTTCAGGCACACTGTCTCAGTAGGTGGACCAGCCCCTCACGGTCCTAACTTCCTAACTCATCTTCTCCCACCTTCTGCTCTTCACCTGCACCTTGGGGGCTCAATCCATTGCTCT
>PVIU01004340.1:0-32487 GCA_004026605.1 Ondatra zibethicus | reverse complement strand
GAGCTAGTTCTGGCACCCTCTCCTCTGCTGCCTGAATACCTAGCTGGGGACATTTAACATTTTCTATTAGCTACAAAGCAAGAAATGGTATTTCACGTTTAAGTCACAACTTAATGATAGGATTGGTAATGAATTGCTTAAGCATGATGTTAAAGCTGCTGAAGTTAATTTTATGTAACTGCTCTGCTATATCGAGAAGATATTGTTTCTTTCTAGTATTCTTAGGTTCTAATCACCTATGTTGATTTAAATTATTTATATAGGAAGATAAAAGAAATGACATGAATGAAGGTCACAAAGTTAAAATTTTGATAAACATGCATTTGTGATCTGTTTAAAAAGTATGATGGTATCAGTAACAATACATTTTAGATTTTAACAGTAAGAAATGTATGAATTCAAATATTCTTATCCTACAATTATATATGAGAAATTATGTAGACAATTATCTTCAAGTTTACATTTAAATTCTACAAAAATATTCCTATATTAGTTAATTCATGTATATATACAACTTTATTTGACATTGATACCATACTGAGGCTGAGAATAAATAAAAATATATAACATATATGTACTATTATAAAATAAAATACAAATTATAATGGAAACAAATTACCTAGTTGGGTTAATTTAATTGGAGGCAGATTTGTTGGGCTGGGTTTGAAGCTTTATTGACATTTAGTTGAAAGACTTTAAAATACGAAAACAAACTACATCATCTTTTATAATATATTTTAATACTTTCTTTTTGTTCTTAGGTCTTACATCCAAATATACAGGTACGAATGGAAGAGAACAATTCATCCCATCTTGAAAATAAAATTACTGCTGCAAAAATGTAACTTTGACAGTATAGTTAGAATTGAAACTTCAAAAAAATACCTTGATTTTATACCTTAATACCTGTGCTTCATATTTTTCTTGAATATTTTGGAAACATTCATATATTTTAGTATGTTATCCTTTTAAAAATTAATATATTTATAGCAACTTTTTGAAAATATATTGTGAACTAGTAAATGTAATGCCACTTTTTCTAAAAGTACCTCCATATTACATCCCTAATTTTTAGCCTTATTGATCACTTAAACAAATATTATAAAACATTCCTTTTAAACATCTAAGGAGCTGCAATGATGATAAATATTACAACGATACCATTTTTAAATTGTCAACTCTCTAGGATGCATTGGCTGTCTTAGACTGTTTTAACTACAACATTTGTCACTAAAACAAAGTAATGATACAGCAATGCCTTTAGTCTTCTTCCTCATCTAGCACTGGATACATTTTGTATACAAGACATCAAATCAATGTTAGGATGTAGCTTGAGAATAGAGGACAGCAATTTACTTTTAATAAGTGAGAAAGTAAACACATAATGGGCAAATATCACAAAATAAATTAATTAATTCTGAAAATGTTGTAGAAAACCTCAACATTTATTTTCAGATGGCCACCATAAAAAGTGTGTATAAGTAGGGTTTATAAAAATATATTTCTTGCAAATCATGACTACAGAAAATAATCAAAGTCATTCAGATTAGTTGATATATCTGGGACTGGGCACATTTCTGAAATATGTAACATATACTGTATTCGCCTAAGATTTACCAATACATGAAAGCATAAATCTATTTATTGAAAAAATGCAGAGGGTGTGGTTGAGATAGTGACAGTCGTAGAGTGGTCCTGGTGGTGATTAAGGCCACAGTTAAATCTATTAAAAAAAATAACAGAGTCTTATAAAAGACAAACCTCTAAGAAAAGAGGAAGCAGCTGAAGGAAAGAAAAATAACTTCCCAACTTCTATTAGAACTATTAGCTGTGTATTAAGGACATATGTTAGTACAGCACTTGTCTGGGATCTAGAATTACCTTACAGAATGATAAGGAGAAAGGAAAGTATTAACAAAAACTGACAAATAAGATCTAAAAATTAAGCTACTTAAATTTTCCAATTTATGCCATACTTACCTGGCAGAGGAAATACCACGATGATGATGATGTTTTTCCAGGGTGAGGCTTATCCATTGCCCTCTGAATGTTCTGATCTCTGTGATTTCCCCAAATGCAGAAAGCAGGACTGCAGAGTTTGTGGTAGTAGTGGAATGTGGTGAACATTATTTTTAAATTAAGGAGGACTACTATACAGTTTTCCTGTCATGTTTATTCTGTTTTTGAGTTTGGTATTTAATGTCAGGGAATGTTCTGTCTTCTATTTTGTAGAGAACAATGAGAAGATCTGGAGACAAGAGTCCTTAAAATTAATCAAATAATGGCATTTGCACATTTTAAAATTTATGCAGGGAACTTAATGCCTGTAACATTTGTAGGACAACTCACATTTTACTTTCATTTGTGATAAATTTTGCTGTCACATAGAGTGGCTAATATTAATATTTTGCAATTATCTGTTTAGCCCTGAATGGTCTCCAGTGGCAACCTTTCAGCATTCCCAAATTTCACAAGTTACACTATTTTTGTTTTCTCAGACTTGCTGGAAGTTTAGCAGTTTTATTGATTTTTCTCAAAGAGCCAGAATTTGCATTTAGTGATTTTTTTCCATTGCATTTTCCTGTCAATTCAATTGATTTTGCTCTTGCCTTTATAATATACTTTAGTCACATTAGGATTTAATTTGCTCTTTTCTTGCTAAACCATTTAGAGTAGATTTTACACAAAATAGTCTTATTGATATTCTAATAATTATAAAATGCTTTAATTACCAGATAATTTAGTTGATACACATTTCAAAAATATTTTAGCTATATTTTTAATTCCTTTTCTGTTTGAGTGATTTTCTAGTTTTTTCCAAGCTTCTGTTTAACACAGAATACTTGGAAACAATTTAACGCACTTACATGCATTTGATGTATTTCATCTTATGTGTTTGTATATATTTAGTTACATTTTATATAGCTGCAATGATTTTGAGTGAATACAACTTTTAATGTACTTAGTAACGTATTCAGAGGACAGACCATAACCTCAAATTAGAGAAAGTATTCCAGACAACAAGGGAATATTTAGAATAAGGGAAATGATCTTCCCCAGAATAAAAATATACCAATTGATTCTTCAAAATTTATTGGTGATCCCTGAAAACATGCATATGAATAATAATACATAGACTGAATAAGTTATAATTAGGAATATATAGGTATGTGAATATATTCGTATATTAACTATTAGTGAAAACAAAGGACATAATTTGAAAGAGGGCAAGGAGTATTATATAGGAACTTGGAGGGTAAGAAAGGGAAGAAGAAAATAATATAATTATATTAATCTCAAACATGATAGGAAATAGTTCTTCAATTTGGAGAGAAAAAATGACACTGACACTTGAACAAATATCAAGAAAAAAGACATGAAAAGAGTTTGAAGAAGATGCCTAAGTTGATCACTGTTTACACACTCTCACTGAGATAAGGGGGAGCATTTTTATTCCTTGACAATTTCATGCACTCATGCAGTATGTTTTGCTTGAGTTCACACCAACTGTCTCACTTTTGACAACTTTCTGTCTCCTTCACCAAACTTTGTCACAGCAGTATTTTGTTTGATCATTGTTTTCAAACAAGCAAAAATCTACTAGTTCCCTTAGGGGTGCGCACCTGTGTAGAGGTGTAAGACCATCTGTATATGGGGTTGTAAATAAGCTTTCATGGGTCACCTCCATGAAGGAAGCTGACTCTCTTTCTCACTGTGAGTCTTTCTGGCCAGCATATATTCTGTTAACAAGGCTTCTAAGTACTGGTCTTCAACAGACACCTGCTATTTTTAGAACTTCTTAAAGTTTGCATGTTCTTAAATTTTCACTAGTTCTATTTTTACCAGTCCTGCTGGGACTCTGATGACAGGAATTCTGCATTTAGTATGGTGGAGAGTTTATTTTTATTCAACTTATTACTTTTGTATTAGTAGATTTGATAAATTCTGCTTCCTCCTTCAAAAATAATTATTGAATTGTTTTTGTAGCTGTAAAATTTCCATTTGTTTCTGCTTCTGTTTCTATGGGGAAGCCTTATATTTTCACACTTGTTTCCTTATCATTTGGTGGAGATATTTATAATGTTGTATTACGACCTTTGTTTATTCAAACCAATATCTGTGTCCACTTTATAGCAGATGGTAATTTCCCTCTTTGATTTGATGGTTTCATCATCTTTTGTATGAGAAGAAGCTTTTCATTGAATCAGTAAGATTTATAACATTAATTTAAGAATTTGGAGTCTTTTTGAATTATGATAATGAATGACTTGCTTGATTAGAAAAATTATCTTGGAGATTAAAGACAGCAAGGACTAACCAACTTCTATAGGATGGGGTTAAACTTGGACCTCCATGTCTGGCAAAGAAGTTTGTCAAACTCCCTTTCTCTGCTCTTTCTCTCTAATACCTATGTTTGATGGAAGTAAGATCTACAAGGTTCTACACAAAATCACCAGTTCTGTGATTAAAATGGAAGTAGAGAAAACAATTTAAGAACAGCTAAATAGCAGTGCACTTGATCTGACTTCCTTATGGATCGACCTTCAACTCACAGAGCACAGTGATTCCTTTAGGATTTATGTCCTCACAGGTGGCCAGTTGACCTTGTCTGTTACAAGGGTTTCTTTTCACAATGTTAAAAATTTTAAATGGAATTTTTTAAAAAAAATGGAAAGTTTTCTTTCTGAATTTAAACTTTCATTTCCACTATTCAAATCAGAAGAATAATTTCTCATTTTCATCTCTCAGGACCTCAATAGTTCTGACTTGTTTTAGTTAGTGAACATCTAAAAAGCAAGGGAATTAGATTTTGACTCCATATTTCAGCCTTTAGAATTAGTTACTATCAACTTATACACATGCTGGAAATGTGCCAAATCTATCTATCTATCTATCTATCTATCTATCTATCTATCTATCTATCTATCTAGATTTAATTCAGTTATGTTTTATGAGAACCTTTGCAGTGGCAGATGTGTGTCTGTTGTTTTATTTTATTTAAAATAGAAAAGAAAAGTTCTGTAGTTTTATAATTTGTTTTCTTTATAATGCTAGGGATCTAAACCAGAACTATGCAGTTTAAAACTGAGGTACAATATCCCATTATGTTAAAACCAAATTCTCAGTAAAAGATCAAATTGGTCTTGAATTCGCTATATGTAACAGACTTGCCTCAAACGATCTTCTTATCTCAGGAATCCACATTCTGGGATTAAAGAAACACATAACTAAAACATTAATTTTCCTTTAAATATGGAATATGAAGTATAGTCTTTATGTTTAATATTAGTTTCCGTTCTATATAAATCACAATATATTTCACATAATTCAATATGTTATATCTTATATTTAAGATATATACATTATTGTATTTGTATACAATACATAAGCTCTTCAGTATTATATAATGTGGGATTTCCCTCTTTATGCTGTAAATACTATTGCTTAATGAAGAAACCACTTAGTCCTATCACAGGGCAGAATAGAGTAAGGTTGAAATTCCAAGCAGAGATGGAAGAGAAAGTAGGCAGAGACAATGAGAAACCAAGTAGCCACCCACAGAAACAGATGCCACTGCTGGAGTCTGTTGGAACATTGCCGATAGGCTATGACTCATGGTGATGCATAAATTAATGGAGATGGGTTAATTTAGGATATAAGAGCTAGCTAGAAATACCCTTAAGCTATTGGCAAAACAGTATTGAAAATAATACAGTTTCTGTGTGATTATTTCAGATCTGGTCAGCCGGGAATACTGAATAAATAGCCTCTGCCTACAGATTGCTTAATGGTAACATAGACCTGCCATATGCCTGAAAATGGGGCTGTGAGTATGGCTTGCCAAGCTGGCGCTGTATGGACCTCTGCCATGTTGGACTAGGCAGAGCCAAAATGCAAAGCAGCCTTGGTCCTAGACACACTAACTTAGCTTTTAGAATAACAAGTCATTTCTAGTCAAAAAATAATTACAGATATACAATAAGACAGTTTCAGATAATAAATGATGTCTAAGTGTTGGATAAATGTACATAAGCTTGGCAGAGAGAAGAAAAAATAATAAATATGCTACTGGCCAAACAGTATTGCAAATAAAATAGTTTCTGTGTGATTATTTTGGGTCTGGGCAGCTTGTAGCCAATAAACAGCCACCATCTACATTAACATGTTATGAAAAGTAAATTTATAGAATTCAACCATGAAATAAAAGACTATTTTATCGATTGAACTATAAATTTACTTAAGGTGATTTCCATGTTTAATTAGCATTTGTGGAGGAGGCAAAGAAAAAGTTGGGATGACGCAAGTCCAGGACTTACATGTGAAACTGACACAAAGCTTTCTAAAAATTAACCTAAAAGAAAATCAGAATGATCTGTTACTCATGTTGACAAGTTTTATTCTTGTTTTGCTTCTCTGTGTGGTGAGTCCCTTGCAGGCTTTACAGGAGACAGGGAAAAATAAACAACAAAGAGACAAGAATGAAATTTGGCTCAGCCCAATTTCAGTGTAACCTGTGCCAGATCAGAACTACTAGAGTCGGACCTAGGTAATTTTACCTTAGCCATATTTAAGCACAGCACAATCTCTGAAAAACAACTCAGATAGCAATTAAATCAGTCCCAATTGCACAAAAATTTAAGACATGTTTACATTGAGTTTTATTGCAAAATACATCTGGCTTCTTTCACAAGCTTAGACACTGTAGACTTAGAGATAGTGACCAAGTTTTAGAGTGTAGGGTTCTTTACTGACATAAACATAATGCCTATGTTGCTAGACTTCACCTGGTCCTAAGATAACATAGAAGTCACTCAGGCAGTTGTAAAGCACAAGTGATATCACTCATAAGAGTGGAGTTCATGGTCTAAAATCAATGCTCAAAATTTAGGGAGAAAGCTGTTCGATAATTTTTAAAAATTCTAACAGAAACAAGCAGAGCCTGTCTCATTAGACAGCAAAGGATCACAAGGTTGTAAAACTAAATTGTTCCTAGTATCTCTATATAGAGCAGCTATGCAGTTCATTCTTTGGAAGAGGTAAACTGTGTGTTTAACTTTCCTGGCTTTTCTAGTACCTTTCTTTGCAGAAGACCTTTTGCACCCCACATCTCTGTACTTTTATGATATCATAAACATATCCTTCACAAATGGTGATTCTTATGTAATGTATCAGATATAAGCCTTTTCCAAAGGCGAGGCATCTATTTCTCATTGTTTATTTAAATACCATCTGTGCTGCATATCATTACATATATGCTCAACCTCAGTTGAAATTATTAAAATATTACTTCATAGGAATTCTGCTTATCATTTATGTTTAGAAAGATTTTCCGTGCAGCTTTACATAATGACTGTGGGAAAGCACTATTCCATACAAGAACAATTGAGAGCATACAGATCTTTCCATAAGACTGGGCATTTTGGAGGAGGAAGCGTCTTCCATTTTATCTCACATTTTTTTTTCTCAGCTTGCTTAGTCCTCCTTCTAATCATGAACAATGGCCTAGGAGTTAAATTATCCTAAAAAAGGTTCCATTAAAATTTTCTTAAAGCCTGTTTTACCTATCAAGCCTCAAGTACTCCTATGAAATTAGCTTTATTTTTGCAAAATGGATACATAGCACACAAAAATTAGCAAAATAACAGAGTAAGAAAGTAGCAAAACACAAACAATAAATTAATTATTAAGAGCATTATTGAAAACTGCATATTTCTTGGTTTAGCAGTATTTATAAATATTTACAGCAATAAAGTCACATATATATTTTCAAACATATTTAGAAAAGAGGTTCCTGATAAAATAAGTTCAGACTAATATTTTCTTTATAATTTCCGCCTACATGTTTCGCAGTAAGAAGTTATCTAAGCTCACTCTTACTTTCACAGAAAAATGCACTATGGCTCTACTGTTAAAATTTATCTCTTTAAAATATGTGCAATGTAAACTGCTATATTTGCATTTTTGCAAATCTGGTAAGGAACAGCACATTAATTTTTCTAGTTATCCTGGGTAAGCATAATTTTTGTACTATTAAATTTTTAGGTACATGAAATGAGATCATCTTTTTCTATTTTTTTAAATATGTTTACTTGGTAGGTATTTAAAAATGTAATAAAGGATGATATATATATCATATATATGAAACATAAATGCAAATTACAATGAAATAATAGTAATATGTATTCAAATTTAATCTTATAATTAATAATTGTAATGAAATGCTATTTATAAAGAGTTAGCACTTGCTTGAGTCCTGGAGTTTGCTTGTGTATGTTTCTCTATATATGGACCTATGCATTCAGGTTTAATGTAGTCATGTGGGTGTATGTTTAGAGGAAAGACTAAAGGTTCATGTTGATATCTTCCTGTAATATTCTTCAGGTTAGTTTTAAAGACTGAATGTTTCATAATTTTTACAATGGTAAAATAGTATTATTTGTTGTTTCAAAAAAAATTGAGGACTCCATGTTTCATTATGTTTGTTGATACAGCTTTTTTCCTGAGAACATAACTCGAATACTACACAGTATTAACAAATATTTCTTTAATTAAAGGATTTATAAGCCATGCATCCTTAAAATATAAAAAAATAATATGAAGTATAAAGCATAGCAATATATTCATACACACATAGAAAACTACCAACAACTATTTTATTTAATCTTTGAAGGCTAATAATAAAAAGGTGTGTGTAGTTCAGAAGATCATTTGTAATTCAATATAAAGTTATTTTCTTCTACCTTTCAAGAAATAATTTGATTTTAATTTTTTTAAACTGAAGAATTGAATAGAGTAAAATAAACAATTCCAAATCATAGCCCTAGATATTGATGTGTACCCATAATAATAAGATTTCTGCTGTTTTAAAAAATACACTATGTTCAGTAGACAAAAGAGAAAATATTGAGATTTTAAATATATAGTTAGTTCACAAGTGCTATTAGTTTTCTAGACTATATTGAAATCAATATATTCAGGTCTGTGTTCAAGACAAACTGTAAAGTCCTGAAAAACAAGGTGCAATATAACTTATTTCTGCACAGAATATAGATGTATTAAATATAGTACCAATCAGTAATTACTCTGAAGAGAATCACCAAAAATTGAAAAGTAAAATTAATTACAACTAATAGATAGCATGAAATAAATGAAATCTATTTCTTGATAAAATTACATTTATAAATGTAAAACACTGAAACAGAGATTGACAATATTCAGAGTGTTAAATTAATACCTATAATCCACAGATTGATGAAATGTTTCACAATTAGATGAAGAGGGGGCAAACGCTGTTGAAATCAGTGATAATAGACATAGAACAGCTCTAAGCCATCTATTTACAATAAGTACTTAAAAATTCAACTGTGTCCTCTAAAGCAATGGCTAAAAGATAATTTATCATATTCAATATATGCTGACTAAAAAGATGTTAAGCATTTTAACTTTGTGAGTTTTACTTGTTTGAATTTTAGTTTTATCATTGTGGTATAAAAATTGTTGTTCTTCATTCTTACAGCAAAAAGAATGATATTTTAAAAATTTTAAATTTCTTTAATTATTTGTTAGCTTCCTGAAGAATTTTTGGAGGCAATTTTCATAATGAGTTTTCAATGACTTGTTAACACAAACATTGTAAATCACACATAGAATCACATGTGTAAGCCCACGTAAAAATGTAGATTTTTCCAGAGGCAGTACATGAGAAATAATTAAAATCTATTGTTAAAAGTTTATGTTCTGCATGCTTGAATTGCTGGTGGGAGTGCAAACTGATACATCCCCTTTAGATATCAGTGTGGCAATTTCTCAGAAAATTAGGAAACAGCTTTCCTTCAAGACCCAGCAATACCACTTTGATATCCAAAGGTTGTTCAACCATGCCACAAGGACATGTGCTCAACTATATGTTCACAGCAGCATTGTTTGTCACAGCCAGAACCTGGAAACAACCTAGATGCCCCTCAAGTGAAGAATAGATAAGGAAAATGTGGTATATTTACACAATTGAGCATTATACAGCAGAAAAGCAATAATGACATCTTGAAATTTTCAGGAAAAGGAATGGAGCTAGAAAACATAATTTTGAGTGAGGTACCCCACACTCAGAAAGATAATTATCACACATACTCACTCATAAGTGATTTTTAAACATAAAGCAAAGAAAACCAGCCCACAAATCAGAATCCCAGAGAACAGAGACAACAATGAGGTCACTAAGGGAGGCTTACATGGATCTAATCTACATGGGAAGTAGAAAAAGATAAGATCTTCTGAGTAAATTGGGAGCATGGGGACCATGGGAGAGGGTTGAAAAGGACGAGGGCAGAGAAAATTGTACTTCTGAATAAAAATCAATTAAAAAAAGAAATACAAAAAAAGTTTGTGTCCTGAAATTTAACTATTGATTTACCTTAGCATACATATTGGAATATAAATTGTGTCAACATTCAAAAGAATGTGATATTTAAATTGGATATATTAATTCTCAAATTCTACACATGGAGTTTATTAACTATAAAAATAAATCATAAAAGGAATTTTTCTTTCAATGTATCTGCATTACAAAGATTTTTCCAAGCCATAAATTTCTCATCAACATTTTAGTGACCATATTTTAATATACTCCAAAAAATAAAAATTTTGTTCTAAAGTTATGAAAAATATTTTCATAGATTTTGCTCTCTATTTGCAAATAATTTTCTCACTATTTTTTACGTTATTCTAATTATCTCTCACTGGAAAATTATCTACAACTGTTTTTTCAGGTTCCACCTCCTATTGCTTCAAATAATTTGGCTAACAGATCACTCAAATTACAGTATTATCTTAGTCAAAATGAAACCCCCCAAAATATCAAGGTAGATCTTCATGTTATTTACTGTTTAAACATATATATAATATATATTATATTTACATAGTATACATAATACACTGTGTCTAGATGTGTATGTCTACCATTAATTTATAAAATAATAATTAATTATAGGCATACATTTATGGACATATTTTCTCACATACAATTTTTGTAATTGTAGTAGAATAATACTTCAATAGCTATATATAATTCATTATATATTTTTCTCCTTACCTAATGACATCAAAACAGTGTGACCATGACCAATCATATCAGCTATCTTTTCTTCAAATTAACATTTTTTTAAATTTATTTTACATACCAACCACAGTTCCATATCCCTTCTCCCTCCTACTGCCTGCCCCTGCCTACCCTTCAGCCCCTATCCACTCCTCTGCTCTGTCTCCATTCAGGTGGGTTAGGCCTCCCATTGGAATCAACAAAGCACAGAACATCAAAGTAAGGCAGGACCAAGTTCCTTCACCCTAAGGTTTAACAAGGCAACCCACCAAACACAATAGGCTCCAAAGAGCCAGACCAAGCACCAGAGACAGGTCCTGGTCCCACTGACAGAGACCCCACAAAAGACTACTCAACAAATATCTACATAAATGTCACCCAAATGGAGAGAACCCAGGTTGGTACCATGCCACCTCAACACTGTCCAGAGTCTGTGAGTTCCCCAAGCTCAGGTTACTTGTCTCTGTGGTTTTCCCCAAATTGATCCTAACCCCCCTCATTCATATAATACCTGACTCCTCTACTCAACTGGACTCCTGAAGGTTGGCCCAGTGCTTTGTCATGGATCTCTGTATATGCTTCTATCAGGTACTGGACTAAGACTCCATGATACCAATTAGGGTATCTGATTATAGAGGAACACCAGTTCAGGCACCTCCTACAGTCTTGACTGGAGTCTTAGCTGGTGTCATCATTATGGATTCTTGGAAGTTTCCCTGGTACCAGATTTTTCCCCAAACCCACAATGGTCCCTTTGTCATGTTTTCTCTGCCCCTACTTTTATACTCCCTCCCATTCCCATCTCAAGCACCCTGATCCCTCATGTTCCCATCCCTCCTCCCCTCCCCTATACTTTCCACTACCCCCAATTAACTGAGGGAATCTTGTCCTTTTTTCCAGGGAGCACCATGTGTCCTTCTCAATATCCTCCTTGCCACCCAACCTCTCTGTGATTTAGGATTCTAGCCTGATTATGCTTTGCTTCACATCTAAAAGGCTACTAATGACGGAGTACATATCATGCTTGTTTTACTAGGTTGGAGTTACCTCATTCAGAATGTTTCTTTTTTCTGGTTCTCTCCATTTGCATGCAAATTACATGATGTCATTTTTTTTCCACTGAGTACTACCCCATTATGTTGATACAGCACATTTTCTTTATCTAGTCTTTGATTGAGGGGCATCTAGGTTGTTTCCAGGTTCTGGATAGTACAAATAATGCTATTATGAACATAGTTGAAAAAGTGTCCTTATTGTATGTTTGGGCTTCCTTGGGATATAGGCCCAAGAGTGGTATCACTGGGTTTTGGGGTAGATTGATTTCCAATTTTTTTGAGAAACTGCCACACTAATTTCCCAAATGGCTAAACAAGTTTGTATTCCTACCAGTAGTGGGAGTGTTTCCCTTACTCCACATCCTCTCCAACACAGTGTGTCACTAGCATTTTTTATCTTGGTCATTCTTCCAGGTGTAAAATGGTATCTCAGTGTTATTTTCATTCACATTTTCCTGGTAGCTAAGGATATCAAACACTTCTTTAAGTGTATATTGACCAGTAGAGATTCTTCAGTTGACAATTCTTTGTTTTTACCTCATTTTTAATGGAATTGTTTGTTATTTTGATGTCTAGTTTCATGAGATCTTTATATGTTTTAGATAACAGTCCTCTGTCAGATGTGGGGTTAAAAAATATCTTTGTCCATAATATAGAGTGACATTTTGATTTCTTGACAGTATCCTTTGCCTTACAGAAACGTTTTACTTTCAGGAGGTCCCATTTATTAATTATTGATTTCAGTGTTTATGCTAATGTTTATATATATATATATACATACATACATACATACATACATACATATATTCTCCTTTTCCAACGCATTCAACATGACTTAACATTTTCTTTTTTATAAAATTTAGTGTAACTGGATTTATGGTGAGGTATTTAATTCACTTTGACTTGAGTTTTTTGCATGGTGATATATATGTATCTATTTACATTCTTCAACATGCTGATACCTAGTTATGACAGCAGCATTTGTTCATGAGGTTTTTTTTCATTTTATGTTTTTTGCTTCTTTGTAAAAAAACAGGTCTTCATATGTGTATGGGTTTGTCAGATCTTTGATTTGACTTCATTAATCCACTTGTCTGTTTCAATGTCAATACCAAATTGTTTTTATTACTATAGCTCTATAGTAGAGATAGAAGTCAGGAATGGTGATGGTGCAGGAGAATTTTCTGTATTCTGTCAATCATGATTTAAATAAATGCTGATTGGCCATTAGCCAGGATGTATAGGTGGGACAACCAGACAGGAAGTAGAGGTGGAGCAAGGAGAATAGGAGAATTCTGGGAAGCAGGAAGCTCTCTCGGCACTCCTGCCCAGACCACCAAAGAAGCAGCATGTGACCTGCCCCGCTGAAAAAGATACCGAGCCATGTGGATAACATAGATAAGAATAACGGGTTAATATAAACTACAAGAGCTAATAAGAAGCCTGAGCTAATGGGACAATCAGTTTATCATTAATATAGACCTCTCTGTGTGATTTCTTTGGGGCTTAATGGCTATGGGAACCAGGCGAGACAGAAACCCCAAGGGCCTGCTCCATGGTGATACTTCCAGAAGTTCCTTTATTGTACAGAATTTTTTTAACATATTCTGGGTTCTATTTTTCCATATGAAGTTGAGAATTTTTCTTTTTGGTTTGTAAAGAATTGTGTTGGGATCTTTATGGGGATTGCATTGAACCTGTATGGTGCTTTTGGTAAGATTGCCATTTTTACTATGTCAATCCTACTCACCCATGAGCATGGGAGATCTTTTCATTTTCTGACATCTTCTTCAATTTCTTTCTTCAGGCTTAGAATTTTTGTCATATAAATCTTTTTTTTATTATTAGAGCTACCCCAAGACATTTAATATTATTTATTGCTATTGTTAAAGTTTTTGTTTCTCTGATTTTTTGTAGGTCCATTTATCATTTTTATATAGAAGGGCTACTGATAGTTTGGGGTTAATCTTGTATCCTGACATATTATGGAAGGGTTTTATCAGTTATAGGAGTTTCCTGACAGAATTTTTGAGGTCACTTATATTAACTATCACATCAACTCCAAATAGTAAAAGTTTTACTTTTTCCTTTCCAATTTGTATTGCACCTCAATAAATATGTTGAATAGATATGGAGAAAGAGGACAGTCTTGACATGTCCCTGATTTTACTAAAATTACTTTGAGTTTCTCTCCATTTAATTTGATGTTAGCTTCTCACTTACTGTATGTTGCCTTTATTATTTTTATTTAAGTATCTTGTGTCCCTGTTCTCTCCTGAACCTTTATCATGAAGGGGTGTTGGGTTTTGTCAATGACTTTTTCTGCATCTAATGAGATAGATAATCATGTCTTTTTTTCAGCTTGTTTATATTGTGGATTACATGGACAAACTTTCATATTTTGAACTATCCTTGCTTCTCTGGGATCAAGCCTACTTAATCATGAGAGATATTTTTGATGTGTTCTTATATTGAATTTGCCAGAATATTGTTGACTATTTTTGCATCAATGTTTATAATGAAGATTGGTCTGTAATTCTCTTTCTTTGTTGCATATTTGCCTTGGATATCAGGGTAATTGTAGACTCATAAAAAGAATTTGGCAATATTTCTTCTGATTTTATTGGGCAGAAAATTGTTGGAGTATTGGTATTAGTTCTTCCTTAATCAGTACCAGCAGACCCATCAAGAGGGGTAAATGGGTTCCCACCCAGCTGCCCAAATGCTCCAAGAAGGGAGTACAGGCGCCCTCTAATCCACTAAACTTTCTGGCCATTCAGAGAGGCTTAACCCCCAATAGCTTTTCTGCTTATCCCACCCCAGCTTGCCCCCAAGCACCACTTTCCATCTATGGTGTCCTAGGATCCCCGAACTGAGCCTGCCTCAGGGCTGAGGCTCTGGGGAAAAAGTAAAGACTGCAAGGCTTCTGGGGTTTCTTTGTTCATCGAGCAGGCTTCTTCTACCAAGCCTGCCCTTTATCTGTGAGGTTTTTGGGCAGCAAGTGGCCCTGAACCAGTACCAGCAGATCCATCAGAAGGGGTAAATGGGACCCCGCCCGGCTGCCCAGGCGCCCCAGAAAGGGAGTACAGATGCCCTCCAATCCCCTAAATTTTCTGACCATTCAGAGGGGCTTCTCCCCCACTCTACTGTATTTTCTGCTTATCGCACCCCAGCTTCCCCCAAGCACCCCTTTCCATCTGCAGGGTTCTAGGGTCCCCGAACTCAGCCTGCTTCAGGGCTGAGGCTGTGGGGAAAAAGTCGTGAGTGCAAGGCTGCAGGGGTTTCTTTGTTCCACAGAGCAGGATTCTTGTAACAAGCCCACCCTTTTGTCGGCAAGGGCCTTGGCAAGCAAGTGGCCCTGAACCAGTACCAGATGATCCATCCAGAAGGGTCATTAGATCCACCACCAAAGCCCACTTAAGAGAGGAGGGGATCTGAGAGCCATCTCCAGTGCTGAGGAGACCTAAGAGAGGGCAGAACAAGAAAAATCCCCAGTACACAGTTAGCCACAACAAAAATAAGACCAAGTGACAGACTCTCCTGACCATGCTTGAAGGATGAGATGGGCAGGCACCAATGCAAGAATTTCTACAACAACGTGAAAACCAACATGATAACACCAGGATCCAGCTAATATGCAACAGGAAGACTTGAACACCTAACCCAGAAGAAGTACAAGAAATTGACTTTAAATGTAACATTATGAAAGTGATAGAGACCATTAAAGATGATGTGAAAAAATCCTTTAAAGAAATGCATGAGAAGACCAACAAAAAGTTAGGTGAAAGTAATAAATCCCTCAAAAATACCTTAGAAAACCAGGAAAAAGCAATCAAGTAGGTAATGGAAACAGTTCAAGACTTGAAAACTGAAATGGAGGCAATGAAGAAAACACAATCCGAAGGAAGGCTGGATATGGAAAACCTGGGTAAACAAACAGGTACTACAGAGACAAGAATAAACAACAGAATACATGAGATAGAGGAAAGAATCTCAGATGCTGAAGATATGATAGAGAAAATAAATTCATTGATCAAAGAAAAAACAAATCCAACAAAATCTTAACACAAAACATCCAGGAAATCTGGGATACCATGAAATGACCAAACCTAAGAATAATAGGGGTAGAAAAAGGAGAAGAATTACAGCTCAAAGGCCCAGAAAATATACTCAACGAAATTATAGAAGAAAACTTACCCAACCTAAAGAAGGATATTCTTATGAAGGTACAAGAAGCTTACAGAACACCGAATAGACTGGATCAAAAGAAAACATCCCCTCACCATATAATAATCAAAACACAAATCATACAGAATAAAGAAAGACTATTAAGAGCTGCAAAGGAAAAAGGTCAAGTAACATAAATGTAAACCTATCAGAATTACACCTGACTTCTCTGTGGAAACCATGAAAGTCAGAAGGTTTTGGATAGATGTGCTGCAGACACTAACAGACCAAGGATGCAAGCCCAGACTACTATACCCAGCAAAGCTTTCTTTCACCATCGATGGAGAAAACAAGATATTCCAGGATAAAAACAAATTTAAGCAATACATAGCCACACACCCAGGCTTACAGAAAATACTAGAAGGAAAACCACAGCAAAAGGAAGCAAAGAACACCCATAATAACAGAGACATCTAACAACCCTCCACCAGCACAATTCAAGGAAGGGAAACACACAAACTCCACCACCCCCCAAAAAAATAATAACCAGAGTTAACAACCACTCGTCATTAACATCATTTAATATCAATGGACTAAATTCACCTATAAAAAGGCACAGGTTGAGAGAATGGATACGAAAACAGGATCTAACATTCTGCTCTTTACAGGAAACACACTTCAACCACAAAGACAGACATTATCTCAGAGTAAATGGTTGGGAAAATGTTTTTCAATCAAATGGCAATATAAAACAAGCCAATGTGGCTATACTAATATCTAACAAAATCTACATCAAACTAAAATCAATCAAAAGAGATGGAGATGGACACTTTATACTCATAACAAGAATAATCCATCAAGATGAAGTCTCAATCCTAAATATGTATGCCCCTAATATCAAAGCACCCATATGTAAAAGAAACATTACTAGAACTCAAAGAACATATCCAACCCCACACACTAATAGTAGGCGATTTAAAACTCCTCTCTCACTAATGGACAGGTCAACCACACAGAAATGTAACAGAGAATACGAGAACTAAAAGATGTAATGAATTGAATGGACTTAATAGACATCTATAGAACAATCCTAAAAAATAAAGGAAATTCTGGAGGCATTACCATCCCTCACTTCAAACTCTATTACAGAGCTTCAGTAATGAAAACAGCTTAGAATTGGCATAAAAACAGAGACGTTGACCAATGGAATGAATTGAAGACCTGGATATTAATCCACAAACCTATGAACACCTCATATTTGACAAAGAAGCTAAAATTATACAATGAAAGAATGAAAGCATCTTTATCAAATGGTGCTGGCATAACTGGGTGTCAACCTGTAGGAGAATGAAAGTAGATCCTTATCTATCACCATGCACAAACCTCAAGTCCAAATGGATTAAAGACCTCAATATAAATCCGACCACACTGAACCTGATAGAAGAGAAAGTAAGAAGTAACCTGCAATACATGGGCACAGGAGACAACTTCCTATGTAAAACCCCAGTGGCACAGACAATAATGGGACCTCCTGAAAATGCAAAGCTTCTGTGAAGCAAAGGACACAGTCAATAAGACAAAAAGGCATCTTACTGAATGGGAGATCTTCACTAACCCCACATCAGACAAAGGTCGGATCTTCAAATTATACAAAGAACTCAAGAAACTAGACATTAAAATTCTAAATAACCCAATTAAAAAATGGGGTAATGATCTGCACAGAGAATTCTCAACAGAAGAAGTTCGAATGGCCAAAATATACTTAAGGTCATGATCAACTTCCTTAGCAATCAGGGAAATGCAATTCAAAACAATTTTAAGATACCAACTAACACCTGTCAGAATGGCTAAAATCAAAAACACCAATGATAGCCTATGCTGGAGAAGTTGTGGAATAAGGGGGACACTCATCAATAGCTGGTGGGAATGAAAACATGTGTAACCACCTTGGAAATCAGTGTGGTGGTTTCTCAGGAAATTGGGAATCAACGTATCTCAGGACCCAGCAATACCACTCTTGGGAATGTACACAAGAGATGCCCAATCATACTACAAAAGCACTTGTTCAACTATGTTCATAGCAGCATTATTTATAATAGGCAGAACCTGGAAATAACCTAGGTGCCCCTCAATGGAAGAATGGATCAAGAAAGTGTGGATTATATACTCATTAGAATACTACTCAGCGGTAAAAAACAAGGACATCTTGAATTTTGCTTGCAAATGGATGGAAATAGAAAACACTATCCTTAGTGAGATTACCCAAACCCCAAATGATGATTATGGTATGTACTCACTCATTAGTGGACTCTAGCCATAAACAAAAGACATTAAGCCTATAGCTCAGAAGCCAAGATAAGCCAAATAGCAAGGTGAACACAAAGAAAAACATATATAGATCCTCCTGGAAATTGGAGGCAAACAAGATTGCTGGGCAAAGGTTGGGATCACTGACGTGGGGATAAGGATGGGAGTAGGGGTGGGGGTGAGGATGGGGGAAGAGGAGAGTGGGAAGGAGAAGGTAGAAGGGATGGACTGGGGAGAGCTTGGTGGAGAGGGAGGGTGGAGATGGAGGAAGGGTGGATATTGGAGCAGGGAGTAAGATATCTACATTAAGGGAGTCATTTTAAGATTGGCAAGAGACTTGGCTCTAGAGGGGATCCTAGGTGTCCACAGGGATGTCCCCAGATACGTTCTTGGGCAGCAGAGGAGAGGAGGCCTGAACTAGCCTTGTCCCATAGTCACATTGATGAATATCTTGATTATCACCATAGAAATTTTGTCTGATGGATGGAGATAGAGACAGAGACACACATCCACATCAGAGAAAAGGACTGAGCTCCCAACATCCAGTTGAAGAGCAGAAGGAGGGAGAAGATGAGCAAGGAAGTCAGTACATCGAGGGGTTGTTCAACCCACTGAGACAGTGTGCCTGATCTAATGGGAGCTCACCAAATCCAGCTGGATCGGGACTGAACCAGCATATGATCAAACTGGACACTGAATGTGGCTGCCGATGGGGGCAGACTGAGAAGCCATCGATAATAGCACTGGGACCTATCTCTTCTGCATGTATATGCTTTTTGGGACCCCAGTCTATTTGGATGCACACCTTCCTAGGCTGGGATGGAGGGGGGAGGGCCTTGGACTTGGACTCTCTTAAGGATGCAGGGGAGGGAGGAGGGGTAGTGGGGTAGTGGGAAAGGACTGAGAGAAGGGGAGGAAGTATAAATTTTTGAATGAAAAGAAAATATATTGCAGATTTCAAAAAAAATAAAATAAAATTCTGATGGAGTTCTGAATTCTGCATGGGTAGATGGCAGTAAAAGAACACATTCAACAACATAGAGATTAATACAGCACCATCAAAAAACTAGTGGTTCTACACATGCAAGACCTGAATATTCTAATGAAAAAAGCATAATCAAAAGACCTTAAATATAAGTTTATGAAGATGATAAAGACCCTTAAAGATGAAATAAAAAACATCCTTGAAGAAATGGAAAACAAGATAAAAATTTGGAAGAAATCAATAAATTTCTTAAAGAAAACTAAGAAAAGGAAACATACAGGCAAAGCAAACAGTTCAAACAGTTCAAGACTTGAAAACTGAAACAGAATCAATAACAACACAAACTGAGGGAATTCTGGAAATGATATGTGTAAACAATAAGCAACTACACATGCAATTATAACCAACAGAAAACAAGAGATTAAAGAGAGGATCTCAGATGTCAAAGATATCATAGAGGAAATAGACTAATTGGTCAAAGAAAACGTTGAATCCAATGAAATCTTAACACAAAGTATCAAGGAAATCTGGGATACCATGAAAAGACCAAACATAAAAATAACAGAGAACGAAGAAAGAGAAGAATTCTAGATCAAAGGCACAGAAAATATATTCAAGAAAATCATAGAAGAAAACTTTCGAGGAGTCCCTGTTCCTGTGCTGAGGTCAGAGATCCAGAGGGGTGAGTGTGTGCGCCCTGCCAGAAGGTCCCCAAAAGGGAGTGCGGGCACCCCGTGCAAGTTCGCCCTTTCCTCTTCGGGGTCCTTGGCCCACCAGGAGTCCCTGTTCCTGGGCTGAGATCAGCTATCCAGAGGGATCCACCAGCACAACGGGCTCCAGTACCGAGAGGACCTAAGAGAGGACAGACCAAGAAAATTCTCCAAGTACACTGTCACTCACAGCAAAGATTAGATCAAGATGCCAAGACTCTCCTGGCTGTATTTGAAGGAAGAGATGGGCAGGCTCTAATGCAAAAATTCCTCCAACAACATGAAAAGTATCATGACAGCACCAGAATCCAGTGAGCACGCAACAGGAAGACTTGAACACCCTATTCCAGAAGAAGTAGAAGAAAACGACTTTAAACATTACTTAATGAAAATGATGGAGACCTTTAAAGAGGAAGTGAAAAACTCCCTTGAAGAAATGGAGAAGAAGACAAACAAAAAGCTGGAAGAAATTAATAAATCCCTCAAAGAAAACCAAGAAAAAACAATTAAACAGGTGAAGGAAACAGTTCAAGACTTGACGATTGAAATAGAGGTAATAAAGAAAACACAAACTGAAGGAACTCTAGAAATGGAAAATCTGGGTAAATGGACAGGAACTACAGAGACAAGTATAACCAACAGAATACAAGAGATAGAAGAAAGAACCTAGTCTTATATGGAAGCACACCTTCCTAGGCCGGGATGGAGGGAGGAGGGCCTTGGGCTTTCCACAGGGCAGGGTACCCTGCCCCCTCTTAAGGAAGCAGGTGGAGGGAGAATAGGTAGTGGGGGAGGGGGAGGGGACTGGGAGAAGGGGAAAAAGTGTAAATTTTTGAGTGAAAAATAAAAGAGTATGAAAAAAATAAAGAAAACTTTCCCAACCTAAAGTAAGATATACCCTTGAAGGTATAAGAAGCTAACAGAACATCAAATAGAGTGGACCAGAAAAAGACCGTAGTCATTTAATAACCAAAACACTAAACATACAGAATAAAGAAAGAATACTAAGAGCTGCAAAGGAAAAAGGTCAAGTAACATATAAAGGCAGATCTATCAGACTTACCCCTGACTTCCCAATGGAAACTATAAAAACCAGAAGGTCCTGGATAGATGTTTGCAAACACCAAGAGACCAAGGATGCCAGCCCAGACTTCTATACCCAGCAAAGCTTTCAATCCCCATAGAGGGAGAAAACAAGATTTTCCTTTCAAAACCAGATCTAAATAATACATATCCACTAATGAAGCCCTACAGAAAGTACTAGGAGAAAAACTCCAATTCAAGGAAGCTAGCTATACGCAAAAAAGAAAGGCAATCGATTACACTACTACAGCAAATCCCAAAGAAAGAAACATATTCACACTACCAACATCAACAATAAAACCAAAACCAGCAGGTACTAACAATCACTGGTCATTAAATACTCTTAATATCAATGGTCTCAATTTACCTATAAAAATACACAGGCTAACATAATGGATAAGAAAACCAAATCCATCCTTTTGCTGCATACAAGAAACACACCCTAAATGCAAAGACAGACAATACCTTAGAGTAAAGGTTTGGAAAAGATTTTCCAGTCAAAAGGACCTAAGAAAAAAGCTGGTGTAGCTATTTGAATATCTAACAAAATATACTTCAAACTAAAATCAATAAAAAGAGATAGAGAAGGATATTTTACATTTGTCAAAGGAAAAAAAATCTATCAAGATGAAGTGTCAGCTTTGAACATCTGTGCCACAAATACAAGGGCAATCACACTTATAAAAGAAACACACCAAATTGAGGTCTGAAATCAATAAAATAGAAACAAAAAAACCAAAACAAAGAATCACTGAGTTAAACAGTTGGTTCTTTGAGGAAATCAACAAGATTATTGAAACTAACAAAAAGGCAGAAAGAGAATATGCAAATGAACAAAATCAGAAATGAAAATGGGAGCATAACAAGAGACACAGAAAATCCAGAGAATCATCAGGACATACTTGAAAAATCTGTACTCCACCAGTTTGAAAAATTTAAACTAAATGGACAATTATCTGTTTAGGTACCACATATCAAAATTAAATCAAGAACAAGACAAGGCTATCCTTTCCATATCTACTTAATATAACACTCAAAGTTCTAGCTCTAGCAAGAAATCAACAAAAGGAGATAAAGGGAATGCAAATAGGAAAAGGAGAAGTCAAACCTTCCCTATTTGCAGATGATATGATAGTTAACATAAGTGATAAAAAAATCTACCATAAAACTCCTTCAGCTGATAAATACTTTCAGTAATGTGGCAAATACAATATTTAACTAAAAAAATCAGTAGTCCTCCTATATACAGAAGATAAGCAGGCTGAGAAAGAAATCAGAGTATGAACACCCTTCACAATAGCCACAAAAACCATAAAATATCTTGGAGTAACTCTATCCAAACAAGCAAACAAGTGAAAGTCCTGTATGACAAGAAATTTAAGTCTTTAAAAAAAAGGAATTAAAGAAGATATCAGATAATGAAAAGATCTCCCATGCTCTTGGATAGATAGGCTCAACATATTAAAAAGAGCAATCATACCAAAAGCAATCTACAGATTCAATGTAATCCTCATCAAAATCCCAACACAATTCTTCACAGACCTTGAAAGAACAATATTCGACTTCATATGAAAAAAAAAAAACAGGATAGCCAAAACAATCCTGTACAATAAAGGAACTTACAGAGGCATCACCATCCCTAACATCAAGCACTATTGTATAGCTACAGTAATGAAAACAGTTTGATATTGGTATAAAAATAGACAGGTGTATCAATGGAATTGAATTGAAGACCCTGATACTAATCCAAACACCTATGAACACCTGATTTTTGACAAAGAAGTTAAAATTTTACAAGGAAAAAAGTAGAGTATCTTCAGCAAATGGTACTGGCATAACTGGATGTATACATGAAAATGATTGCAAATATTTCCATATCTACCCCCATGCACAAAACACATGTCCAAATGGATCAAAGACCTAAACATAAATCCAGCCACATTGAACCTCATAGAAGAGAAAGTAAGAAGTACACTTGAATGCACTGGCAGAGAAGATCACTTTTTATATATAACACCAGTAACACAGACAGTGAGATCAACAATTAATAAATGGTACCTCATGAAACTGAGAAGCTTCTGTAAGACAAATGATACAGTCAACAAGACAAAATGTCGAAGTACAGAATGGGAAAAAAAATCTCCACTAACCCCTCTTCAGACAGAGGGTTGATCTTTAAAATATACAAAGAACTCAAGAAAGTAGATATCAAAATACCAAATAATCCAATTAAAAATTAAAGTAAACAGAGAGTTCTTAACAGGGGAATCTCCAATGGCTGAAAGGCACTTAAGAAACTACTTAACATCCTTAGCCATTATGAAAATGCAAATCAAAATGACTCTGAGATGATGTCATAACATTATACCAGTCAGCATAGCTAAGATCAAAAACAATAATGACAACTTTTACTGGAGAGGATACTGAGTAAGGGGAACAGTCCTTCATCGCTAGTGGGAGTGCAAACCTGTATAGCAACTTTTGGAAACAGTATGGTGATTCACACAATGGAGTACTACTCAGTGGTATAAAACAACATCTTGCAATTTGCAGGGCAAGGGATGGAACTAGAAAAAAAAAACATCAAAAGTGAGGTAATCCAATCACAGAAAGACAAACATGATATGTACTCACTCATAAGTGGATGCTAGACATGTAGCAAAGGATAACCAGCCTACAGTCCACAACCCTAGAGAAGAAGGAAACAAGGAGAACTCTAAGAAGACATATGTTGACCCGCTGGGAAGGGAAAGTAGACAAGATCTCCTTAGTAAATTGGCAGTATGGGAGAAGGGTGGGAGAGTGGTAGGGAAGTGGGGAAGGAAGAAGGGGAGTGAGGAGGAGAACTGTTTAAAGGGCAGAGAGGAAGAACAAGAAAAGAGATATCTTGAAATAGGGAGCCATTGTTTGGTTAGGGAGAAACCAGTCACTAGGTAAACTGCTAGGAAACCACAAGGATGGCCCCAGCTAAGAATCTAAGCAATAGTGGAGAGCGTCCCCAAATTGCCTTCCCTTGTGTAGATTGGTGACTCTCCTAATTGTCATTATAGAACCTTCATCCAATAACTGCTTCTGCATGTAAGCATATGCAGAGATCCACAGCTAAGCATTGGGCCAAACTCCTGGAGTCCAGTCATAGAGAGGGAGGAGTGACATTCTGTGTGAAGGGGCAAAGACCATAATGGGGATTCCCACAAAACCAGTTGAATGGAACTAATGGAAGATCATTGATGCCAGACTGACAGTTGAATAAGCAGCACAGGGCCTAACTAGGCCCTCTGAATGAAGGTGACTGTTGTGTGGCATGGGGAGCTGGTAAGACCACTAGCAGGGGAACCAGTATTTATCTCTAGGGTATGAAATGGCTCTTCAGAGCCCATTCTCTTAGGAGGGATATCTTGCTCAGTTTAGATACCTGGGGGAGTGTCTCATTCCTGTCTCAAGTGATGTGACAGACTTTGTTGACTCCCCATGGGAGTCCTCACTCCTCATTGAGGAGTGGATGGGTCAAGGGGTAGGGAGAAGTTGGGAGGAATTGGAGGATGGGAGGGAGAGAGTTGGGATTGTTACCTAAACTAAGATTGCTTTTAAAAAGAAAAAAGAAACAAAGGGTCATTCTAATTATTTTGTCTGTTAAGATGTGCTTTATGAAGGAATATGTGGTCAATTTTAGAGATGGCTTCATGGCGTTCTAAGAAGAAGGTATTTTCTTCTGTATATGTGTGAAATGTTCTATAGATATCTATTAAGTCTATTTGAGTCATAGCATCTGTTAATCCCCTTCTTTCTCTGTTAAGTTTCTGTCTGGCAAACCTGTCCATTGTTGAGACTGGGGTGTTGAAATCTCCCATTATTAATGTGTAGGATTGGATGTATGCTTTAAGTTTTAGTATTTTTTTTTACAAATATGAATGACCTTGTATTTGGGGCATAGATATATAGAATTGATACTTCATCATGATGGATTTTTCTGTTGATGAATATGAAATGTCTTCCTCCATCTCTTTGGATTAGTTATAGTTTGATGTCTACTTTGGTAGGTATTAGAATAGCTATATTAGCTTGTTTCTTAGGTCCACTTGATTGGAAAATCTTTCCCCAACCCTGTACTCTGAGGTAATGTCTGTCTTTGGAGTTGAGGAGTGTTTCTTATATGCAGCAAAAGATAAATCTTGTTTTCATATCCTATCTGCTCATCTGTGTCTTTTAATTGGTGAATTGATTACATTGATATTAAGAGATGTTATTGATCAGTGATTGTTAATTCCTGTTATTATTTGGTTTCGGTGGTGGTTATGGTAGTATGTATATTTCCCTTTTGGGGGGATTTTGCTGTTGTGGGAATATGCCTGTGTTTTCATGAATGTAACAGATTTCTTTGGGTTGGAATTTTCCTTCCAGAGTTTTCTGGTTAGGTATTGTTTAAATCTGATTTTCTCATGAAATATCTTGTTTTTCCATCTATGTTAGCTGAATGTTTCGATGTGTATATTACTCTGGGCTGTCAGCCATGGTACCTCAGTGTCTGTAAAATGTCTGTCCAGGCCCTTCTGACTTTCAGAATCTCCACTGAGAAGCTGAGTGTAATGCTAATTTATCTGCCTTTATGTCTTACTTAGTCTTTATTCTTTTCAGCTTTTAAAATTCTTTCTTTGTTTGAATTTTTATTGTTTTTTAATTTTACATGGTGTTGGGTCTTTTTTGGGTACAGCCTATTTGGTGTTCTGTAAACCTCTTGTATCTTTATAAGCATGTCCTCCTGTAGGTTGGGAACATTTTTTCTATAGTTTTGTTGAATATGTTTTCTGAACCTTTGAACTGGGACTTTTCTCCTTTCAATTTATGCTTAGGTTTGGTCTTTCCATGGTGTTCCAGTTTTCCTGGATTTTTTTGTGTTAGGAATTTATTGAATATAACATTTTCTTTCACTGATGAATCTATTTCCTCTTTCATAGCTTCAACACCTCATATTTTCTCTTCCATCTCTTGTATTCTGCTGGATATGCTTGCTTTTGTAGTTCATGTCCATTTGACCAGGCTTCCTATTTCAAGAATTACCTCAGTTTGTGTTTTCTTTATTCTTCCTTTTTCAGTTTCCAAGTCTTGAATTCTTTCCTTCACCTGTTTTATTGTTTTTTTCTGTGTTTTCTTTACTTTCTTTAATGATTTTTTTCAATTTTTGTTTCTCTTTTTCTTGACTGCTTTAAGGAAATTTTTTATTTATTATTTAAGAGCCTCTATCATCAGGGTGCCTGAACTAGCCTTGTCCCATAGTCACATTGATGAATATCTTGATCATCACCATAGAAATTTAGTCCGATGGATGGAGATAGAGACAGAGACCCACATTCACATCAGAGCAATCAACTAGCTCCCACAGTCCAGTTGAAGAGCAGAAGGTGGGAGAAGAGGAGTAAGGAAGTTAGGACTGTTTTGGGCTGGTCCACCTACTGAGACAATGTGCCTGAACTAATGGGAGTGCACCAAATCCAGCTGGACTGGGACTGCACGAGCATGTGATCAAACCAGACTCTCTGAATGTGGCTGCCAATGGGGGCAGACTGAGGAGCCATCAACAATGACACCAGGACCTATCTCTTCTGCATGTATTATCTTTTTGGGAACCTAGTCTGTTTGGATGCACACTTTCCTAGGCTGGGATGGAGGAGGGAGGGTCTTGGACCTCGCACAGGGCAGGGTAACATGCCCTCTTTTAAGGAAGCAGGGGGAGGGAGGAAGGGTGAAGGGGAGCGTGAGGGGACTGGGAGAAGGGGAGGAAATGTAAATTTTTTTGAATGAAAAAATTAAAAGTATATGAAAAAAAGAGCCTCTATCATCTTCATAAAGAAATTTTTAAGTTTGTTTTCACGTGTTTCAGTTTCATTGGAATCTTCTGATGTTATTGATCTAGATCCACTCTTTTCATGATGCCATATTGCTCTTTTTGGTTATTGAATATATTCTTACATCAGCACTCCTTCATCTTTTATTCCAAATGGTCTGGCTTGTGACTGTGCCTGTCCTTGCAACTGTTTAGTTTGCAACTGTGCCTAGTTATCCAACTGGTACAGGCTGCGCCTCTGCCTATTTATTCTGCTGGGGTTGTGGGAGAGCACTGGCACAGAGAGGATGTTAGGTGTGTGTGGTGGGAAGGCAGAATTGGTCTTGTTCGGACAGCATCCAGTAGAGGGGGAAGATTTGGGCACAGCCTGGTATCAGATCTCTCAACTGCGTGTAGGTTGTTGGGAACTGATTCAGAGCAGTGTAATTCCATCAGAGCTGAGACAGGGTCCAGCTGCCCTTGTTGGTGCTGGGACATCATTCATAGTACCTCTAAGCTCCAAAGTGACCTTTCACCATTCTCCATCAGTACACCTTTCTTTGATATGTATTAGATTTACTACAATCCCTTCAACTCTACCATCTAATAGGTAGGCCCTTTAATTATTAATTTAACTAATGTGGCAATTAATTTAATTAATGTGGAATTCAACTTCCTAGTGCTGTGATATTAGAAAATACAAATTAATGCTGTGAATATATGTTGTACAGTATTTAGTAATGTTCAAAAATCACTTCTACCTTTTCTGTTAAAAAATATATTTTATATAAGGTTTTTCTTTTATGTTTTATCTTCCCATACTCTTCCTAAGTCCTCCTCATCTCACCTCCCATCTGGAAGCACACCTCTTCTAACTCTCCTTAGGAAGCAAACAATCATTTAAAGAATAATAATAAGATCAAACATAAACAAATTGTAATAAGACAAAACAAATCAATGGACAAAAACGAGGCAAAAAAATCTAAGGAAATGCATTTAGATGCAGAGACATCCATGTTTGCACTCACAGGAATCTTTTAAAACAACAAACCATAAATCATAATATATGGGAAAATCACCTGTACGGTTAAAAAATAATGCTCTGACTTATCATTATGAGACAGAGTTCCCCAAAGATGCCTTTGAGTTTCTTTTGTGTTGGCCATCTAGTATTGGCCCTTAAGAATGTTTTGCTTCCCCAATAAGACTCCTGTGGAAAAAACCTAATTCATTTAGTGGGCATATATCCCATTCATAAATCAAGATATGTGGAATAATTTTTTCTCAACCCTTTATTCTGAGGTAATATCTGTCATTGATGTTGATGTGTATTTCTTGTATAAAGCAAAAGGATGGATCTGGTTTTCACATCCATTCTGTTACTCTATATCTTTTGTCCATTGATATAAGAAATAACAATTTCAAGATCAAATATTTAACCTCACCTGCAAGATGTCCTAGAACAATGGAAGCTAGAACTCTTGGGAATGATCAGTCAATGACTGGCCCAACTTGAGGCCAACTCCATGCAAGGGAGTCCATGACCAACACTGCCTGGATGACCAGGAATCAGAGACTGAATAGTCCAGAGACCTATGATAGAAAAATATTTAATAACATGATTCCTAATGATATTTTTATAGACTTATAGATTGGTCCCTAGCCGAATCACCATCACCACAGGATCTCTTAAGACCAGATGCAGAGACCCATAGCCAAATATCAGCCAGGGAGATGACCCAAATTGAATATTTCCTTTGGGTTTCTACCCTTGGAGTTCAACGAACACCATGGAAGAGGTGGAGGAAGATAATATAAGAACCAGAGGTGTTGAGGATGCCAGGAGAACATGGCCCACAGACTTCAGATAAGAAGGGTTCAAAGGCCAAATGATACTGGAGCAGTTATCATGGAGTCTGCATGGGTCTATGCTAGGTCTCTGCATATATGTTATGGTTGTTAACATGATATTTTTGTGGGACCCCCCCAACAGTGTGAGTCAGGGTGTCTCTGACACTTTTGTCTACTCTTGAGATCCTACCTCCTTCTGGGTTGCCTTGATATGATGTATTGTTTCTAGTTTTATCTGATCTTGCTATGTAATGTTCCTTTGGTATTTATGTGAGGGCTGCTCATTTCTGAAGAGAAATAGAGCAGGAATGGATCTGGGAGCAAAGGAAGGTGAGATGGGGAGAATGGGATGAAGGGAGGGAAGGGACACTGTGGTCAGGATGTATTGAGAACAAAAAATATAATGAATTAAAAAATAAATAAATGTTTTCTATTGATTCACAGTAGAATTTAATTATGGAAAATGGTAAACAAAGATAAGTGCTTCTGATTGCTCCAAACATTGAAGTTTTGATGTATAAAATGACCTGATGCAAAAATGTGTCAAAAACTCCCCTGGGAAAAGAATGTTACCCTCCACACCTTACACTATGACCCTCTCTGCTGCTCCCCTTGCTGTCAGGCTATCTGCCAGACTTGCTGCCAACCAACCTGCTGAGAAACCACCTGCTGTGAAAGCACCTGTTGCACACCAAGTTGATACCATCTTCTGCAGCACACTCTGCTGCCAGGTCTGTATTTATGATCAGCTCCCCCCAAAAAACATTTGCATGGCCATGATCTGGGGTCAGCTGTTATTCCCTAGCTGCACAAAGTTACACCTTACCCTTTGCTTACCATCCTCTTGCTCTTACCAGGAAACTTAAGGAATGTGAATTCTTATTTAAGTGTGTGAAATGCTTGGAGGAAGGATGGAGTCCCTCGCCCTTACTTTCAACTCCAGTGATTATGAATTTTGTGCCATTTTTGTGGGTGGCCCATTTGAAGGTCTGGTATCAGCTTGAAATTCTCAGTCAAGATATTTACATCTACCCCAAGATAACTTAAGGAAACACTTTCCCAAAAAAACTTTAGTTACCCAGTTAACTTTCAAACTGTAATACTTTAGGATTAACTCAGATTTTTATGGACTATTTTCTTCTTTCTGCTTACTTATGAGTTACACCCCTAGAAGAAAATAATTTTAATAAACTCTGTGATAGCATTCCAAAATATGTGTAGAATATATTCAGAAGATAGCAACAAATGTGAAAATGAAAATAGAAAATATTGATTACAAATTAAAATATTATATATTTATTTCTTATGTGCTATCTACTGTCTTTTGCTGTCAAAAGCATTTATTGCTGAGTTACAAAAAAAATGAACACCTGAGCACTAGGATAAATCAGTATAAATGGTAATTGGAAGGCATCACATTCATGTACTTCATGCAGAGATTAGTATCACTCAAAGAAGGAGAATTTATTAATGTATATTAAACTGTACTGATTTATATTTCATTTTCTATGATGAATATGAGTAAATATTAAAAACTATCATTATTAATGGGGCACTAGCTTTAACCTTGAATTTAAACAGCAATTAAATGTAGCATTTAAAAAGCATAGTATAGTTAATAATATTCAAGACAATTATTATTATTTGAGAAAAATATCACTGAAAAATTAAAATATATGAATTTGTGCCAGAAAACATTAATGACAAGCATAAAATCAAATATACATCAAATATCAATACATTACTATGAAAACACAGTAAAGAGTTACTTAGTTTATATGTAGTTATTACACTGAATGTTTTGTTTTGTTATGCATTAGGCTTTGATTTTGTTATAAAATGCAAGATGTTTAATTGCAACAGTAAAACAGTAAATATGTGAAAATATTTAATTCCTTAAGTGTTAGTACTTGGTAAGCATATACTATTTTAATTAAATGTTGCACTTTTCTTATTATTAGTAGTGAGAATAAGTAATAGGAACAAAATTTTGCATTTTCTGCTTCATTCCTAGAAATACCAAATTAATGTATTTGAAAGAATGTTTTAGACACTACTTATTGCAAATAATATAATGTTCCTTCTAATGCTTTCCCCAACGTTTAGACTATGAATCTCAAGGGAAAAAATGCCTTTTTTCCAAATTTTGAAGTAATTATAAAGTCTTATGCAATCATACCAATAAGGAGCTGTCATTTGAACATCTACACTTGATTAAATTTTAACCAGACCAACTAAAATTTGGAGTCTATACTTTTAAAATAAAAACTCAATTATAGTAAATGAAACTGGTTAGCAAAAGAGGTATAAGTATATATGTTATCTTGGTAAATCATAATTAGCCTTATGATTGCATTAAAGTAAAAATAAAATCTGCAACTATGGAAACATCAAATTAGAGTAACAGATAAAGAATACAGATATTTTAGCAGACCTGACAGGAAATGAATTACACTTGGCAAATCATCAAACAAACATTAATCCTGTTGATGATGCACACAAACATATGTACACATATGTTGATATTAGCATGTTCTGTACTGCGCGGATGGACTGATACCTTGTAATGAAAATAAGGTTGAAATTCCATTTGATAAAGGAAGCTTATAAAATAAATCACTGTTGTCCTAGAATTGTGATTATTTAAACTTTATACATTCATATATATTATCTTATTTGAATGTGTATTTTATTTAATGTGTTAAAATGCACTGTTTTTTTAAGTGATTAAATAGATGAGCAGCATGAATCTGCTTTCATATATTTTTACTCATCATGATAATTTTGAAGATTGGGCTAAAGGAGAGAATGTGTGTGTGTATGTGTCTCTCTCTTTTTTGCTGTGTATGTATGTGTGTTTGTGCAATCGTTTTTGTATTTGTTTTATTTAGTAAAATGTCTAAAATATAGGAAGCTCAAAATCTGTCATTTTCTCAAGATATAGAGTCATAAGTATATTTAGCATATATGTATATATTTTCAGATTTTGTAAGTTCTTTTAGAGCTAGTAAAATGCAATGGTCTTCTTTTTATCTTACTTAGTCATGAATATCACTTAACTTTGCCTATTCTTCCTTGAATCTTTTCTGTATATTTTTAGATAGAAGTTTTCAGATGCTGGGAAGAATAGTTATATTTAGTACGTTATGCCCAAATTTGCGAAGTCCCCCAAAAGCCAACAAGGAGACCCAGTCCCGTGTGTAAAAACAAAGAGCCTAGGTTGTTTCCAGGTTCTGGCTATTACAAACAGTGCTGCTATGAACATAGTTGCACAAATGCTTTTGTAGTATGATTGGACTTCTCTTGGGTATATTCCCAAGAGTGGTATTGCTGGATCCTGAGGTAGGTTGATTCCCAATTTCCTGAGAAACCGCCACACTGATTTCCAAAGTGGTTGCACAAGTTTGCATTCC